>VYZV01038574.1:25263-53376 GCA_013401275.1 Pandion haliaetus | reverse complement strand
CCTTGACTTTAGACTGAACATTACTTAGCAACAACTGAAAACATCAGTGCGTTATCAACATTCTTCTCATACCTAGCTCAAAAACATAGCACCGTACCAGCTACTAGGAAGACAATTAACTCTATCCCAGCTGAAACCAGGACAGTTGTTCAGCACTAGGCGTTTCTGCTGAGATTACCAAGATAACACTCTGCGCAGGTTGGTTGACTGACCTTGGGATCTGTCCTAAACTGAACTGGTTATGCTGATTTAACTTTCATAGATTCTCGATCCAGGGTTCAGAAAAACCCCAGGGAGGACACCAGCAGCAGCAAGAGGAGAGTTTGGCTTTTTGTGCAAGTCCTTCCCATGAAAACAAAACCAGCCAAACGGCCTCATTAATCTTGGGTTTATTACATGAAAATTTTCCAAGCTTTGGCAAAGGGCAGATGGACAGAGGACAGGCCAAGGGTGATTGCCCCCAAAGGGTAAACTAGAAGACACAGCTTGACCATTGTCACAACCTTTGGTGACAGTGGGGAACTGGATGTATAGTCAGTCATGACTACTCAGTGAGGTGGGGATCGTTGGCTGGCTGGTTTTGCTGGGATCTTGTTTGCTTTGCACTGGTGATTCACCAGAAGGCAATTGCAATGAGTTTGATAATGAGGCCAGTGGGTGCTGATAGGAGCAGAGGAGCTATTACCATGATTCCTAAGGATATTTTCTGAAATCAGTCCTTTAAACAGGAATGGGCAGCATTCACATGCGTATGCTTCATTTCACATCAATAGGGATTGACATGAATTCCTCCCTTGTCATACAAGGACCCCCTATTATTAACAGGCTTTTGTATGTTATTTCTTTCCTAAGAAATTCAAACCCAGTAAGTTCCTTTAAATGTGTTTGGGTCTGGTGATGTCAGATCCATTTTAAATAAACGGGTCTAGACCATGAAGTTTCAGTAAAAATCTAGCTTTAAACACAAATCATTCTCTTTTCCAGATTGTCCCATCAGGGTCTAAACTAATTTCAGTTCTTCCACAATATTCTTATGAATTCTGAACATCTGTAATAGTTTCACTACATACTACAACTTAATTCTTTTTGTATACAGGCATAAAACATAAGATTAATGAATTGAAAGAATTGGAAAGAAAGATTCTGAAAATTAATATTAACTCTGGTTTCTCAAATATTGTCCTAAGTCCTCCCCTAAGGAACAGAGAAAATATTCCAGCTCCACATGACGGAAAAGCTTTAATGCGGAGAACTCTCTACAGGACTGTTTTCATTTTGTAGTGTATTTTAAACATATGGACAGGGCAGACTGTTAATTATTTCTTCTCCTTTTGGCTCAGTTCCAGGCACAACTCAGCAAAAGCAGAGCTCTACAGACTATTCAATAGACAATAAATGGCTCTGCATTTGCTGTGCTGAATAAAGATGATGAAAGGGTGTTGTGACAAGCTCTCGAGGCACTTGTTGGCCCACAAAAAAACATCCTTGCCCCTTCTTCCCCCAGCTGCTGCATCTTGCTCCTTCCGTGTTGGTTTAGAGGGGAAACACTTTGAGAAGAGAGAGTTTAACAGTCCTAGACATGATGTCGGAAAAGATTATTCAATGGGGTGAGGGGAAAGTCCTTGCAACTAGTGGGACCATGTCCTTAAATGCTGCTGGATTCAATCTGAGTGCAACGTGACTGACCGGAGGGGCATCTGCAGCTTCGGAGGGACACACATAGGAAGATCTAGTTGGCGAGTTGGAGACGTTGCAGCCCGTGGCTCTGTGCAGGGCTTGTGCAGTGAGCTGCCGGCTCTCCAGCAGCAGCAGCAGCAGAGTCCTGCGCCGCTGCCCCCGCTGCCTCCGTCTGCTCCCCGGTTCTTCGGCACAGGCCCAGCGGCGGCAGCAGCAGCGGCCCTGCGGTCAGCAGGCGCGAACCGGGACCGGGGGACTGCAGAAGGACCACTGCTGCCTGAATTAGGCTACTCTGCACCATGTCTGAAGCAGATGGGTGGTAATATCAAATAATAATAACAATATCTGTAGTGGAAGGGGTGGTAATATTAAAAAAACACCAAAGGTGAACTCTGGCATAGCCCTGGGGATGTCCTTGCCCCATGGGTCAGTTGCCTCCCACAAAAGAGCAGGGTTTGTGCTGATCTCTCCCAGCTTGTCCTCCCTACGGTGTCTCTCTGGCAATCACTTCTGCAGCCCCTGTTTCTAATCTCCCAGCAGGGCACAGTGTGTGCTGCAGTGGACTGGTGCTTATCCCTGTGTCTGGGGACCAGCTAATGCACCTACTCTCACCACTGGGTCCTAAAATTCAATGAATACTTAATTACTACAGTGTTTGTTCTGTTAGCAACACTTCTATTCTGTTGTAAACATTTTTCAAATATAGTGAGAATAAGGCCTCTGCCTGATATCGTTTGTAGTCTGAACATGTAGCTATAACCTGTAGAAAAAGAATGAACAGAAATAAAGTGTTAGAGTGATGGTTTTAAAATGACATAAAGGAACGCTTGGGGTTTTTTCTGCTTGTGGCTGGGATGAGAACACATCAAGAAAGAAGCGAGAGCCACAGATTAAGGAGCTATTACTCATTATTAATTATATATTTTGCACCATTACAGTCACTCTGAGATCTAAATGTACCTTGCAACCAATAACAAATGAAGCTGCACGATGGCCCTTTGATGTTAACCACGGAAGCCCCCGGATTATGTACCCCTGGCCAGGTAGGACTTAATTTTACTTTCAAAGAAGTATGGGGACGGTTAACACCAAGTTTAACTTAATTGTCCAAATTAGATGCATTAGCAGGATGGTGATAAGCATGAGTCACAGCGCTCAAATCTGCCTCGTGGATACATACCATCCCTTCTCTCCCCTGTGTTTCAAGACAGAAAGAAGTGGTAGCCATGTCAGCTTCAAATCTTCCAGAGTGGCTTAGCCGGGGCTCCAAAAAATATTCTCTGTGGGTTTCCTTGCCAAGAAACTAAATGCAACTGTAAATAAAGCAGATGGAGACCCTTCCCCTGTCCTCCTTTCAGCTGCTCCAGCCATTTTTTTCTAGACTGAGCCCCTGCTGATGTGCCTGTACCCACTGCTGCTGCCTGCCAGGCACCCTGGCACGCTGATAGCAGGTTGCCAAGGATTTCCCCGTGCCCAGGGAGGCAGGACCATGTCAGACAGCCATGGGCGCCCCAAGCCCGTCGTGCCGCCCCCACGGACTGCATTGGCCATGATGAGCTGGCACCATGACCCACCAGGAGCAAAGGTCCGAGCCCCAGGACAATCCCTCGCCTGCAGAGAGGGAAAGAGCAACTTCTCTGGAGCGGTGGCAGTCACAGCCCTGGGGCTCTCGCTTGTGGCAGCTTACTGGCTGCTGACAAAATGGCATGAGAAAGACAGTAGAAAAAATTATTTAAAGTGCGAAGGCCCCCGTCCTGCAGCCACGTGGAAGAGTCTCCTGCACCCCACCTCGGCCGCAGCCTGCTCACCTCGGTGGGGTGACGGATGTGTATCTCACGCATACCTGCAAATGCCCAGTATTTCCACGCCTAACTAACTGGAAAGCTTCTGCAATGGCAGCTTCGAGAGAGGTTCACGTGTTTGTTCTGCTTTGCCTCTGAGTCAGACACTACTCCTGAACGCAGGAGAGGGTGGACCCATTCAGTCCCCAGGGATGTGCTCAGGCTGTTCCCCACCGCCGTGACTGGGCAGAAGGCGCAGGCTGGCTTCAGCTGCGCTGAATCACCCGCTTTCCCTTTAGAAACAAATCCCTCACTTTGCACAGGGATCTTGGGGAGCACACAAGGCATTTCCCAACCGGCACTGCGGCGATGCTAATGGGATTTACTGAATGTGTCGATCTTCCCTCCCCTTCCTTTCCCTGCAGGACTTCGGTGTGAAGCAGCAAATGAGCGGGATTTAGGAGTGGGTTCCCCTTCCCCTCCCTGGCAGGGCTGGCTGCAAGGCAGGCTGTGGCACCAGCTAGTTCACGGCTCAGCTCGGCTCCGCACGGCACAGCTGAGGTGCCTGCCAGAGGGGCACAAAGATGGGGAAGCACTTGCAGCATCATGGCCTCAAATCATTACAGCCAGACAGGCTGGTGATTTGCAGTCCTGTTCTTCACTGTGCTTTAGCATCTCACCCCTCATGAGATTTCAAAAGAAAATAAAAATCCAAAGCCAGAGAGCTGGCATGCGAAGCTGGCAGCGCTGAGCAGCTGCCCGGCACTCTGCAGCACTGTCCCTTCCCCCAGCCGCCGCGAGCTGACGTGCCAGTCTCATTTTGATGTAGCCTGTGTTCTGATTTCACCTTTATTTTCCCCCAGTTTTTTACCCTGAGGCAAGATTGAACTCTCACGCCCGCATGGAGCTTTGCTCCTGCCGTCCCAGCACCCAGAGCTCCCACTGACAGGGTGCAGCGGTCAGCCCCAGGATGGCTGTCACCATCCCTGCCGAGGGATAAGGAGCAAAGTGACTTCCAGACATGCAGAGCAGGAGATTTGGATCAGCAACAAAAATGCATAAATGCAAGACTGCACACACATTAGTTTGGAATACTGATTAGGTCCAGAAATAAAGGGATAGAGTAGCCAAATGTTTTGGAAAGTAAGCATTTCGTATCATTTAATTATTCCTCAGCGAGCTTGAGTTGGAATAGGAACTGACCAAATGCTTGAGTATCACATTGTCACATACCAGTACTGTTTGTGTCAGAGGTTTTGGCTTAGGGGCTACAAACTATTTGGCAAGTAACCCAGCTGGCTAAATCTGACCTTTTTCTGAAACGGGAGTACCACTAAAGGGATCACAGCATGTGCAAGGGAAGCTGTTCTGGTTTCTGTACAGTGTTTCGGCTGCACAGTCCGGACATTTTATTTAATGGTATTTCTACAGTTGTTAGGCCTGGGCAGTGCAAAAGCATCAGTGAAAAAGGAGCACTGAGAGACCTCTGCGAAAGGCTTCTGTAAGTTTAAGATGGGGAGACTTAAACAGGAGACTCTAGTCCCACAAATGGAAGACCCAGGTAGAGGAGCACCCATTCAAGGTACACCCCACAAACTCACTGGGGGGGGGAGGAGTCCCCGAGAGCTGGCATGCCTGATGCAGAGCGGTAAACAAGGGCTCCAGAGGCAGAGCGAGAGGCTGGAGCTGGAGGAGAGCAGCAAGAGCACACGCGCAAAAGTACCCAGAGCCACCTGCAAGGAAAGACCCCCCCGCTCCTTCCCTGTAGGACTCTGAACTCCAGACGCTCACCTGCCAGTACACTGTTGGGTCAGGAAAAGAGGTCGAGGTCTACGGAGGAAGTTCTCCGTGGAAAGATTTCTCTGCTAAAAAAGCAGTACATGTAAAGGCAGTGCCTGAAAAGGCCTGGTCTCGATGAACCATTGCTGCATGGTTGAGCTCTCCCTGGGCTTTGCCTTTCCCCTCCCTCCTCGCACAGCTCTCCGCACACACTCCATTGCTCGCTGGGTCTTTCTGAGGGTTATCTTTTATCTGCTTCTCCACCAGTTCTGCAGAGCCCACCTAGAGCAAGGCTGATGAGTCCGTTATCATTATCGCCCACTGGAAGCAAGGGGCGCGGGTGACTTTGCTATTTATATGCAGAGTTTCTCACTCTGCAAACAGCTTTCTCAACTCTCATGAAAGTGTCATTGGATGAGCAACAGTATCACTGTGACACTGGGCCGTCTCAGCATGTCAGTCCCAACCTCTTAGGACGTCCTGGTGAGAAAAAAGGGTGATTGCATCTTAGCTGTACCTGGTTTGTGGTCCTATGGTGTAAGACACTGGAGACAAAACTACTCTTAGTTCCGTTTTTAATTTCTTTTCTCTAAAAAAGGAACTATGTTGGTGAACAGCAAGTGCAAACTGTTCACAGATTAAAGAAAAGGAAGGTGATGCCATCTGTATAATGCGCTCTAGGATGTAATTGTTTATGCGATATTGAGTAGTGTCTGTCCTCTGTAAGACTCACTTTCCAGTTAACTGGAAGAAAATCCACCAAAGTCCATCCAAATAAATTAGTGGTTTCATGTGTTATGATGTATGTGCGCTGCAGTATGCCTGTGGGGGTCGGCATCCCAGTCTGTGCTTCACTAGACACTCGTGTAACTAAACCATCGCCTTTACTTCAGAAAGCTTCAGATGTAAGGTCCCAGCCTTGCAAACTTCAAGACGGTCATTTTCCAGTCAAGGCTGGGAGGAGGGCGGTGGGGCCTGTCAGATGTCCATCCTGAACACAGCTGTTACACTGTGAGAGTTAAATACCACTAGCATCCCATCCCGCTGCCTCTGACTTCTCCAGACCAGAGGAATAGCTGTTGGGTAGAGTAAACTGAAGGAGGCACCTGAGTAAGAGAGGCAGACGTCAGGGAAGGGAAGCAGCAGAGCCCCTGGCTGTGTGTGACGGCAAGGCAAGAAATGACTCTGCAACCTGCACTATGGTCATTATAAAGGCACATGCATTTCATTTACTGTATTTAGAAAAGTTTGACATTTTACTCTGATCCAGTTGGCTGCAATAGTATAGTACCAGTGCGTAAGACAGGTCAGAATAGCGTGGTGAAAAGGAAAAGAAATGCTTCTCCTGGCATCCTTGACAAATACTGGGCTTAGCAGGGAAGGCAGAGTGCCACGGAAGCGATTCTAGTGTCATTGTCTACCTAAAGTCTTCCAGCAGCACATGAAAGTTGGTTCCCTGATCTTTAGGTTATGCCATGTGGTACCAATATTTATCATCACAGATTATGAATTCCATTCTGTGTAGAAGATGAATTGCTTTAGGCAGTACACATTAGGTAAAAGGGTGTAAAATCAATCTTAGAAAGATATTTTTATCAGTATATTCTTAATGGTACAGAATACACTTAATGATACACTTGTGGACTCAGTGTTTAAAATGGCATGTGCAGGCATCTTTGCATTACAAAACTCTGGAAGAGGGACAGAGGCGAGTGGCACGCATAGATATCTCTTCTTTAGATTCCTTTTCCAGGCCGCTGGACCAGCCTGGAACAGGACTTTCAAACTCTGCAATCATATCTACAGCTTTCATTCCTACAGAAGGCTGACAGATTAAGGGATGCAATGTAGACTCCTGTCATAATAGCAAAGGGCTTATATGGGTTCTGCAATGAAGATATGATAAAGCTTTAAGAGAGTTGTACAATTTTATGCTAATCCTTGGCAAGCAGATCAATATCAAGGTAAAAGGCATAATGTTTTTGCAAAAGGAGAGATCAGCATAGATGTACTCAGATGAGAGGCAAGACTACAATCAAGTTGCCAGGTGATGCTTGTAGTACAAAATCAAGTAAGGAAAGATTTCTTTTTGCAGGCATGGTAAGCTTGTTTCTTTTCTTCAGGAACCATAAATGTTAAAGCTGGAACAGTCACATTTGATCATCTGACCCATCTGAATTGTTTAGCATATCAGGTCTCTGAACAGCTTATTCCTCAGTGTTGCTGCATGGAAATTTATGTTCCTTGCGGAACACTCATATACACTTACGGACTTCATCAAAAAATGAAATAACATTTAATCATGTATCTCATGCAGAATTCATCAGTGACAGCGGATATTTCACTGAGTAGGTTTTCTTCTGCTGTAAATCAGTACACAGCAGTAGAATAAAAAATAATAAGATGAGAATGAGTATCTAATTTGGAGGGAGCACAGTAATTGGAAATGATGGTTTCTCAACTAAAAACAATTGGATTTTGCAGATATGCCCAGAATTTGTTATATACTTGTATCTTTGAAAAATATATTGATGGGATTACTGACTAGTCACAGCTCGTAAATTGAGAATATTTCTGATCTGTTTCACAGGGAAAAGGAGGGAGCAGAAAGGGCGCCTACAGGTAGGACCTGGTGTGGCGGAGGCACCCCGCGTGTTGAGAGACTGCCTCGCCTCGCTCGACAAGCACAGTGACGAGAACAGGGGCATAGTTCAATATTGGCCTTGACACAACAGATTAATTTTGTAGACCCAGCAGATCATTCTTCTGTAGCCCTGGGCTACTCCTCTCCCTCCCTCCAAGAAGTCCTGCCCAGGCCGCCCGCAGTCACCGACCTGCATGCGAGAAAGCGGCAAGAAATACGCAGGGAGCAGAGGGCATGGAGCAGCTGCTCGGGCTGGGAGGAGGAGGAGGAGGAGGAGGAGCGGGGCAAGCGGGTGCGCTGGGTGCGGGAAGGCGGCAGCAGGCGCTCGGAGCTGGGCCTGGGGCGGGAGGGAAGGGGAGCTGCGGACATCTCTGCTCCCGGGGTACGGCAGGGCTGCGTGCTCCCCATCTGCCCTGCGTTCCCACACAACCCTGCTCGCTTGACAAGTCAAAAGCCACGTCTTAAAATCTCCCCAGAGTGCCACAGCCCTGCAAACCCTGCAAGGTCACGGAATGCGAAGCAGGTAGTACAGCTATCTCCATCACTGTCAGGGCTGAGACAAGTCTGAAGCGCTGTTTTTCTCAAGTTCGCCCTGCAGAGCCACACCAGCCAAAGGGGAGTGGGCTGGGTGCTGCTTCTTTTGTCCCTGAGCAAACACTTCCAAGATCCCATCAGATACCCATCTGCAAACACAATTACACATCCATCACCAGCAACTTAATTTGAAGAGAGCAGCACAGGTGTGTGAGAGAAGCACCTGTAGCCTGCACAATATTTTTTTACTAGCTTCAGCAAATACAATTCTCCATTTTCCATGGGAGCAGCTGGGTCGAGTACTAAAATGCCTTTCCCCGCCCTACAAGCACTTTCAGGAGAGTTAAATACTTTGAATGTAGGGCCCAATGCATCTGGGTTTATGTGAGCGTGCCCTCTTTTTCAGCGTACAAATTTTGCTCAAATGAGTTAAAAAAAAAGGAATTTGGATTTTTTCCAGGTTTTGCAGATGTCAAATAAATTTTGTCTCATCAGACAGCTTCACACTGACTCCAAAGTCATTGCCCACACACACGCACACTCTTATACCAACTACGCAGAAGGCAGACCATCTGTGGCCATGCCGCCCAACTGGCCTGCGCTTCCTCAGCAAGTCCCATGTGTTGTGGACACCTCTGATTTACCGCTCTTAGCTGTTCAGCACACGTGCTATAGGGTCAGTTTGACCCAAACTCTGCAGAGACGATATGTATTGGTGCGGGTTAAGTGCTAGTGGTCTGAGATACCCAACAGACCCTGCACATGTATTTGGTACCCTCTTTTCCATCCAGGACTCCCTGCCTGGAGATATAGGGGCCATTAGTGAATAGCCTGACCAAATTACAAGCACGGCTGGCACGCTACACATCCTGTTCAATGCAGCCTCATTTTAGCTGGGGCCAAGCGCCGGCGGCCGTGCAATCCCCCGGCCTCTGCCGGCTCATGCAGCCTGCAGCCCACACCGTGCTCAGGGGCACTGCAGGGGACGCGGGGCAAATCCGCAGCTCCTGTTGCCAGTTATCGCCCAGCACCCTCATTTCCTGAGATCTGTGAACTGGAGGTGGTAATTGCTAATAAATGGAGTGCTTACTTAATTTCCTCCACCCTTTTGGTTAAGAAGCAAAGGCAAAAGCAAAACAAACAGTGCTAAGTGTATTATGACGGGGTTCGCTAATTGAGCTCTTTGGCAACTTCAGAGATAGCAACTGCACAGCCTTGGTGGTGGCATGTAATTGCATATTTGCACAATGGCGTGAGGCAGCAGAAAGCTACCCAGATAGGAATTTAGTTACAGGTCTCATTCCGCCAGTGAGAAACTTGTTTGGTAATCCCTCATAACTCCAGGATTTTAAATAATGTCTTCCAAACTCATTCTTTCCAGGGAGGCCTGTTTCTGACACCACCAGTGTGCTCTTCAGGGAGGCTTTGCCCCCAAAAGTCCTTGGACAGTTGCTGCATTCACAAGCAAAAAGCTTGGGATGCATTGTGCCTTCTGCTCAGCAATGACTGGACTGAATTGGGCCCTGGTTTGGTAAGTGCCCCAGCACAGCCGGACCCCTAAGGTTCCCTAAGGACCACAGCACGCGTCTTGCCCAACAGAATCATTGGCATGATTGGGGCTTCCAAATCCAACAACTCACCAACTAACCTTACAAGAAAACCCAAGTCCCCGATAAAAGAAGCATGTGCTTTGTGTGTTCCTTGTTCTAGCAACTCAGAAAGCAGCTGAATGACATTCTTGTAAAGAAGTTATCCCCCAGACCTGCCCTGCTGGCTGCAAATTTCCACTCTCAGCTTTTAGGAGGAGGCCATATTTTACCCCAGTGAGGAATGGGTGAGCAAACCCAAGATGCTTATGAGGAAGCACACATTGCCATTTTAAATATAAGGGCTAATGTGGGGAAAGCTATCAATTAGATTTACAACAGAAACAAAGTTTGTACAGGCCGTAGATGCCAAATTCTGGTACCTGACAAAAAGACCCTCTTACTGTAGGGGGACCCAGCGTCCCCCCTAGTGAAGCTCTGTTCAAAATCTGAGCTGTCCCTTGATCTTATCTCTGAAAGTAGCTGCTATTTGCATTGCTGACTGAAGAATGTGGATCTGAACAACACTGAACACTGTAAAAACGTCAGGGTTAACATCAAGATTTCTGCTAGCCTGAAGACTTAATGTGTCACTGTTCTCAAGCTCCTTAAGCAGCCTGAGAATGGCCATGGCCTTGTTGATTTTTCACTGTTGACTCTGTTTGGGGAAAACAACAGTAATAGGTGGGTTTCAGAACCACTTTTCCCGTAAGCATTCCATCTGCCTTTGCCCTTCACACAGGGTGTATAGGGCATACCTTGTTTTATTATTGTTATTTCCAAATTAGCTCTTCCAGGTGCATCTCCTACCTTTTGTAAATGGGAGCGTTATGTCTTGCAACTAAGCATCTATCTAGATTTTAGGATTTTTTCCGTTTGCTCATGCCTGTGGCATCTTAGCCTGAGCATGAGGCTCAGCCAGACAGAATGAACTTCCCACTGTTCATTCCCCCTGCAATGCCTCCAGTGGGTCTGAAGATAGTGGGAAAATGGTAAATGTAGTATGAATATGTGGGGAATGGATAAAACTGGAACTGAGGAGCAGAAGCTAATAGAGAAGATAAAGGAGAACAGGCTCAGAAAAGGCCAGGCTCACTTCCGAGGCTGAGGGACGGGTGTTTTTAGTCTGTCTCAGATCCCTGAAAGATAAATGGCTTTTTATCAGTGTGGGCAGGATCCCCCCCAAGAAGAGCCCATCCTGGCTGCCCGCTGGGGNGGGGGGCGACGTCAATGTCCCAGCACGCCTTGTGACTCCCAGCCTCTTGTCATCCATCTGGGTGCTGAGACTCGCTCCGCCAGTTCCACAGCTCCTATGACTTCCCATAAGATACTAGGTAATTGCTGCTGGATTGTTGTGCGATGAGTAGCTTAGATAACAGGACTATTAAGCACTGTTTCATCACCAGCCCCAAACCAGTATACCAGACACCTCCTCTAAAAATACTGTTTCATCCCAAATCTAATAAACGTATCTATTTTAAACCCCATCTGCTGTTACAGTGTTTAATTAATGGGAAAAATGGTCAGTGTTATGATTTGATAGCTCAGGTATAAGTTATCATGTAGTAGGATCTGTTAATTACCCGAAAAAAAAGTAAGAGGTAAACTCTTTTTTTGTATTTTCAGTCTGGTCAGACGCAGTAATTATTTTTCCACGCCTTCGAGCCAATTTCCTTAATGTTTTCCCCATAATGCATTAAGACTCCCAATCAGCAGGAAACATAAACATGTGCATAATCCCAGTGTAGCAATCAGCAGCTGCTTGTATTAACCATAAGATTAATACCTTGCTGAAAAAGGGCCTGAGAGACCTAGGAGCAATGATGCTCAGCAGACTCGTCCTGGCCAGGGGAAGCAGCGGTCTGTCCCTCCTCGCCGCGTGCTGCTTCGGACTGCAGGTGAAATCCCACCTGCCGAGGTCGGTGGGCAGCTTTAGGGCATGCCAGGCGGTGCGGAGGGTCCGCTCCCCCTCTGCAGCTCCGGTGCATCCCTGCCAGCACCCCCGTAGTGCTGAGGATAACAGGAGCTGGAAATGACCACCTCGCGGCCAGTTTTCAGCTACAATCCCCAGCACCCTTCTGTGGCTTTTGGAAGGTCAAACCATGACCTGCCTCAGAGGAAACAAGAGGGAGACACAGGGAGGCCACGTCAGCGGCAGCTAGGGGATCAGCGCCGGGACCTCCTGGCTGCTCGCCCTGGCCCGGGGCCAGCTGCTCAGGGCCAGCAGCTCCATGTTTCCCCCTGTTCTGCCACCGTGCAGCATCCAGGGCACGACTTACTGAGAGGGATCATGCGGGCGCAGCCCCCCGTGCCGCGAACAGGTCTCGTACAGAGTGGGGGTCGTGTTAGGCAGTGCAGAAAAGGCTGTGCTGCTGCGTGGTCCCCGCCTTGCCAGGGTGACTGCAGCCCTGTGCCGTACCTGGGCACAAGGAGCATTTTGGCAGCAGACTCTGCCACTATCTGTTGTCTCCCAAATTGCTGGCAAGGTGATGAAGGATTATGGGCTTAGAATACGTAGGCCACCAAGATCATCGCCTTTGATTAGACCATACACTCTGCCAAAAACCTCCTCACAGCACGGCTAGCCAAAAGACTGGAAAGCTGTAGTTTCACTTGTGGAAAACCTTCAGAAACATCTGGGACTCGGTCCATCTTTGAGTTTTGCCAGCAGTGTGGAAGGTCTGCAGAGCAAACTGCTGCAGGTCTGTTAGCTGATGCCCCGTGGAACTTTGCTAAGGGGAAAGTGGTTTTGTTGATGTGGGTCATTTCATTTTGGGACTTGGAAAAGAGCTTTTTTGCTACATGTCCCTAGGTCAGACTGTGCAAAAAAGCTAGTGTCCACCTTTCAAGGACAAAAAACGATTCCATGAGACATTTTAATATCAGTATAGGTCTGCTGGATTATTATCACTTATAATTAGTTCTCTACATGCTGCGACATTCCCTGCTGGCAACCTCTTTTTCATCTGTAAGAATACTGAAGAGTTGCAAGAAGCAGGAGGGCTTGCCAAGACATCTGTATCAAGGTTGCTAGTGTAGACAAGGAATATATGTCCCACCTGGGAGGTTTGCTGTGTTTAAGCCAGACCCATTCTATCTGCATTATATCCTCTCCAGGGGTATGGCTATGGCAGTAGTATGGTGTTCTGTTTCAGCACGAGCTTTCACTCTCTATTTTTTTGTATGATAATATATGTTTTGAACACTAATGCGTTTTTCCCTGTGAGTTGGTGAAAAAATTAACTACCAGAGAAAAAGTGCTTTGAATTCAATTCTGTAAGTAATTTTCCTTTTTGATGGTTTGCCCTGCTTCTCTTTATACACATCTAAACACCCTCTGAGTCTGGACCAGTTTGTTGCTTCCTGTGTCCTAACACCCAGCACACCAGTTATACTGAGCATTTTGTACCAGTTGAGCTTAACAGCAAACATATGCACTGCGCTGAACAGCTGAATTTAAATGTTAGGATAAACTGGCTGACATATGAATGCCACCACTTGCCAAATACCCCACTAGCATGGGGGAAAGCTTGCTGGGCTGCAAGAGAGGAGAGCGGAGTCTGAGAGCTGTGTAAATTCCTGTGATGTTCTTCACTCACATTACTAACTGACACCACACGCTTGCCCCAGAGGACATCCTGAGAAGAACCGCACTCTTCACTTTAGCAGTGGTCTCGGGGTAGTAAGGCCAACTGCGTCCCCGGCGGCGCAGAAGCTGCCAGGCCCACGTGCTGACTCGCAGATATGCACAAGCACGTGATGGGGTCACTGTTACGGCTTTGCGATAGAAAACAGGTTTGCCGAATTTGGGGACGAGCTCTGATTTTTATTATCTGGCAAAGAGGACTGCATGCCTTATGAAATGCTAGAAGGTGGGGGGGACTTTGCCTTCCACTATTTTGTCACATCCTTTCACTGGTTTGGATGAGTATGTCGTTCCTCACACTTAGCTGCCATGAACTATCTGTTCTGTTGCCTAAGATAGCAGTTCAACTAAACTACCATTAGCTACCTTTTCCTGTTAATTCAAATAGCAGCCCACCTCCTTGTAATGCGGAGTATGTTTTCCTCCCTCTTTGCTGGTGCCTGAAGGCAGTGGTCATGTTCTACCTGTGCAGTGGTTCTGCTGCTACCAGGCTCAGCCTGGACCTGATGAGATATCCTTACACATTTCTAATGGCGTAAGCATGAAACTTGCCCCCTTTTAATAAGACTTAAGCAGAAAAGCCTACTTTTCAATGGCAGAGTGAATTCTCCAAGGCATTTAATGTCAAGGCAGGTCAGTCAGACTCAGGCTAGTTTTAGCTCTAACTGTTCTTATAGTCCTTACCTCCATTCCCTGTCTTGCCTGAGACAATATAAATAATAAAAATGTTTTCTACCTCATCACATCAGCTCATTGAGTAGCATAAGGGTGTACATTCAGCAGCAGTAGTAATATAGGGGTTTGGAGTGCAGAGTTTGACCCAGGTATCATTCACTGAGTCTGTGATTCAGCATCCATTAATACCAGCTCTGTATCTACCAGATCATCTGGCAGTACAAGTTTAATCCAGATCAGAAACAAGCCCTCAGCTGCATTTCTATCAGGTTAGTAACTGGGTGCTTTGTGCTTTAGGGCGTCTGTGCCAACTTGCACCACAGTCGTGACCTGGCAGCCCTGGTGTTGCATTTGTCCTCTTTTTTTCAGTTGCTTTTGCGTGACTGAGGAACGTTGTCCCAGTTGCATTGAGGGGATGTTTGGAGGTGGCATCCCAAGGGACAAGCCTTCCAATTTTAAGGACAGCTCATGTGTGTTTGCAACGGGGTCCTGCCAAAGCTGTTCAGGAGAAGCTCAGCACTATGCCCAGCAAAATATTTCCAAATCACATTAAGTAGCAGGATTAATCCGTACCTAGCTGCATCCTCACACCTGGTAGAGCTGATTCACTTAGATCCTGTTGTTTAAGTTAAATTTCCTGGTCCTTTTTCTGTTGATGAATAGAGCCAGCCTAAGTATTAAGAAAAGAGCTATCCACCACACACTGCCACTCTGCTTTGGTGCAGAAACTGGACAACCAGGGGATGAGCGCAGATGGATGCTGTGGCAGAGCTTGCTCATATGGGTGTCTCCAGGGTTGGGACCCTTGAGAAGAGGCCGATGCCTACCCTGTGCCTCTCTCTGTCCTCCTCCGTTCTGTGTCAGGACCTTGTGGATCACCATGGATAGCAATTGCTAGTTTGCTCTGCTGGCCTGGCAAGCTGTACACCACCTCGGCTTCCACAGCTCTTGCCTGGCTAAAGCATGCAGAACCAGCAAGTGTGCTCCTGTTACAGAGAGCAGTGAGGTAAATGGAGACAGCGTACTGTTGATGGTCTTTCATGCTCTTGCTTCCCCTTCCTTTTCAGAAGTGATCAACTGCCTCTAAACAAACGGGGTAAGAGATGCTCCCACAAAGCATCACTGTCGTATTCAAGGGCTGTGCTTATGTCCCGACTTGTAATGCAGTCCAACTCCTTTGCCCCAAGAGGAGCAAAACACTTAGTACCGCACATTATTGTTGTTGGCTTTTTGTAGGGCCATCTGAGCGAGTTAATCCAAAAGGGCTTATACAAGGTGCTGAAATAATCATGTGGGGTGGTAGGATAGCCTGTACTATTCCATAGGTTTCTAGTGACAGCCAAGTGCATGGACATGTCTCTTGACATGCCCATGCCAGTACCTGTACTTGGGTCCAGTTAGGATCCAGTCAGGATGTGCGGAAAGTGGATTCTGCCTCTGCAGGTATAGACAGAGCAGTGGAGCCACGCTGCTCATGCGGTGCATGAGTCAGTCCAGGCACTAACACAATTAGGAACTGAGGCACGTTGGCAGCAAGCAAGGAGAAGTAGGAGCACAGTTCACGCCTGATGAACGTGCAGATAGAAGAGGAAGTCCCTGGGTCCAAACCTGCTTACAGAGCAGCGCAGCAATAGCCGGAGACCATGACCTTGGTGCGTAGATGGCAAGAAAAGACTATGGGAGGTCCAGTCAAAGGCCTACAGACAGTAAGCCTTGCAGATCTGCTGGGAAAATGTTATCAAACGTTAGCACATCTGAATCCGTAGAGTCTCTTTAGACTGATAAATGGATTAATGTCCTGTGGCTGTCATGTTTTTGACACAGTGCCAGGTGCCCAAAGTTTCATTTCTGGTCTCATGGAACCATGGCCCAGGGGCAATCCAAAATAACTGATTTGGACCCTTTGCATATAAGTAAACTTCTGTTTTACAAGCAGAGATCAGACACCCCACGCTCCTCAAAATCCAAACCATAAGCAAAATGCAGTAATATAAATGTTAACTGTGAAACAGATAATTAATCCAAATGCTAAGAGTAGGGGATTTAATATTAATATGGAAACTTAGAAAGGCTAGGAGATCAAAGGTGGCTACAGCTGATTAGTAGGAAGCACCAAATGTCTTCTCACCACCCTTTTTATTTTGGGTGTTTTTCAGAAATAACTCATCAGATCATGTATGTAAATGTCAGAAGTCTTCACATCATTCCTCCCACCTCATAAAAAGAAGAAAAGGGACAAGGAAGGAAGGTGGTGGTAGGATTTGCAAGTTTGTCCCTGAGCTGCTGCAGTATAGTTTCGTCATTGTGCTGATTATTGAAGGCTGAATCACCAATAAGTAAATGGCCCCTGCCAAGAACTGCAAATCTTCCAGCCACTGCGAGAACGAAAGTATGCAACAAAAGATCACGCTCAACTCTTTGGGTAATGGCATGCCTTGAGCGGGGGAAAGGGGGCTTAAGAAGCAATTTTTCTTCCTTGGACTTCCCACTGAGGACTATCAAATACCAATGCACCTCCTCTTTCTCATGGAAACCCAGAGGTAGAAACCACTGGAAGCTAGGAAAGTGTTCCAAGAAAATATCACTGTATGCAAGTCCTGTTATTGCACTCTCCCTAAGCACCTGCCACTGACTCCTGTCCAAAGCAACGCGTCAGGCTATGGTGACCCCTGGTCTGATCCAGTGTGGCTGCTCTTCTCTTCCTGAAACAAGGAAATCCAATTAATTTCAGTTTGAGGCATTTTTCATTACCTTTATCCTATTAATGAGTCCAGGTCTCATCTATTTTCTCTGAAACAATCAAGACACTTTGTACTTCAGCCTTGCATATAGCCTCAAAGCCTGGCAGATATCAGGAATATTTGGGCTAGCCAGCAACATGTGGGGTTTTCCAACTCAGTCCAGAATAAATCAGTCTTTGCAGGATTTCACGTTGACATTCACCCATGCATTCCCGGTTGTTCTTTGCTGGCTTGTTTATCCTCAAAAATTTAGATTATCTTTACTTTGCTCTGAACATTTCATGTATCATCACCCTTCCATTTGACCCCACTCATTGCACACTTGCACAAAAGAAGGAGTCAGGCTTCTGCTGCGAGGCTGCCATCTTCCCAGGTGCAGAAAGTTTTAGGAGCAGAAAATCAACTGGCACACCTAGCATGGACTTGCCAGGAACTTCTGCAGTATTAAATAAAACAGATGGACTAGAAGTGTGCCCTTAAAAGCATAAAAAACCCCAACGAAACAGAAAAAACCCAAACCACTGAGCAAACTTGGCAATCTGGTATTGAATAATAAAACCAAGCTATCCTCCAGAAAAATAAGTGTTCAGAAATCTAAGTGATTATTCCATTCAGGGAATGAGGACGGTGAATTGAAGAAACCAGTTAACTTTCAAGCTAATAAAACAGAGGTAGGAAAGAATTCAAAAATAAAAAACAGAAGGAAAGGAAGAACAGGGACAGCTTGCCAGCATCCAGTTAGGCCAGCCTGTCTTACCAGCTATCTGAAAAAGTTCAGCGGGGCATGTAGAGATAAAAGACTGGTATTTGCCGTTTTGTAGAGGTGGGAGTTGGCAGTCTTAGTCTACATACGTCAAATGGGCTTTTTTTGGATATATATACACTTCTCCTCAGAGCTGTCTCCAAGGTAGCTCTTCTCCAGCTACCTTGTACCTTCACTATCAATGCTCTGATCAGCCCTCAGATAATTCTTGCCCTGCCTACCTTAGTACATTTAAAATAGACAGGCGTTAACACACCAGGTCTTTGTAATCATCTCCATTTTCTCTGACAATTGTAAAAGATATATCTCAGCCAAATCAATAAAAAATGGCATCCTGTAGATCAAACCACGAGCAAGACATAACTTGCCGAGAACATTAGGGTTTAAAACCTGGAAAAGGGACATTTCAAAATTGACCCCCTCTCTTTAAAATGCCATAGGTGTTTTGCTGCCTGGTGTCTTCAAAGATCACTCCTTGGGATGGGATGTGCCAGCTGGGATTTTTACTAGGAACAATTTCATTTTTTGAAAAGTTGTAAGATAGCAAATTGACCTAAACCCTAACTTTAACTGCAGAGCAGCTCCTACTATTTTATAACATTTAGGCCATTTATCTTAGACCAAGCAATGAAGCAGCTGCTGGAAGCAAACACCAAAGCAGGTCAATAAAACAAGTTATAGTCACTTTCTTTTGCAATTTTTTTCCTCCTCTTCTTTCCATATCCATCTGTCCAAGAGCCAAGTCTGAAATAACTGGATTTTTTTTTTAAGAAAAGATTCCCACAACTACCTAAAAAATACTTATTTCAGAAGATGCCTTAGTGGCCAGCTCAACTGCACTGTAACATCCCCTGGAATGTCTTTCATATTTCCATGCAAAGCTTGGTTTTTGAAGTCACTTATATTTTTATATTTATATTTTTATATATATATATATACATATGATCTATAAATATTATTTACATGATGTGTGTGTAAATATTTAAGCTGATATTCAAAAAAGAGTTTATATTTTAGCACCCTTTGTTGTGCCTACAAAACTTCATCACTGACAAATTTTGCAGCATGGTTCTGCCCTCTGCTTCTGCAAAGCCTGTGCCCGTTCAGAGAGGACAGGGGCTGAAAGAATTAAAAAATGCTGAGTGTCCTCAGGGGCTCGCTCCCGACCGTAATTCATGCAGTTTGCTGCAAGTAGAGCTGTGAGTAACATTTCCCATCTTGGCTCCACCCCAAAGAGTAATGACTTTCAGTTTTCATTCTGTCCTGACCTTGGTTTTGGACACCGGGAAAGCGAAGAGGCAGGTTTCATTTAACTAGTTCCCGGCTCATGTAACGATTTTGGAAAACAGTCTCTTCACCAAAAAATATGTCTCTTCCCCCAGAAAATATGGGGTTTTTTCTAAGCTGGTTAGCTCAAACTTGGGTACAACACTAAGTCTGAGTCATTTCACATCCTTTCTTAGAGCATGTATTTTATGTCTTCATTTAACAACTTACAAAGTTAATAAGTATTCTGAGGACAAGTACATCACACTGCCACTGTCCTGCGCGCTTACACGTGTGTATATACACATGCACATATATGTGCACTATGTATATGTGCGCGTGTGTGTATACACACACAAAACCCCCTAAGACAAGCAATAAGTGTGGCAATATACGTGAGAGTATATAAAACCCTAGCTCTTGCACTGGAAACATAACAAAACCAAGTCTGCATAGTAATTTAGATCAGAGAATGCAATTAATAATCATATTTGCTTCCTATCTCTTACAGGAGACTTTTGTGAGTAAAAAGGATTAAAAAATAGTATTTCACTGTCCGCGTCAGAATCGTCATATATTTTTTTAGCCATAGGTAGTATAGGCAAAATAAACCAAACGAAAAGGCATATCTTCTGAAGAAGACTGAAAGGTGAACACAGTTCTGCAGTCAAGGAAAATTGCCAGTGCAGGCTTCCCCGTTGTTCCCAAAATAAGTGAGGTGGCAGTAAAATTCCAGTTCAAGCAAGGTCGTAATGATTTCTCCCTCCACAAATTACACCGTGATTTTAAAAGAGGGAAAACAATCCGCGCCCTCCTCTTGGCTGTGCCTGCAGTGGTAACACAGTGCTGTGGGTGGTGGTCTCCCAGAACACAGACCATCGCGGGCAGTGAGCAGGTTTTTGCCTGGCTCGTTCGAACAGTCAGAGTTCATACCACAGAAAGGAAAACTGAGGATTATGTGAAGACCTAAGGAAAATAACCAGCTAGCCCATCTAAAATTGATCCTGCAGCCCGGATAACTGTAGTGCTATAATAAATAGGCTGCTTTGTTTTCTCGTCCAGACTGTGTGTCCACTGCAGCTTTGCTGAGCTTTCCGCTCCTACAGGCTTACAGGATTTGCTATCCCACTGGCCCCCATTTGCTTTATTCCTTTGTACGCAGCCAACTGCCTGTAAAATATTAAGACTGCCTGTAGAAAAGGTGTGAAATCCAAATAGGTGCAGGTGAGACCACCTTGATAATTGCATATCATAGGAAAGACCCAGCATAATTTAATTTAATGTGATAAGCACGTAAGTCCCAATTTTCCTGACAATTGCTTATCCGGTGTTTCAATTTTTCTTTTCTTCCTTTAATATTATTTTAGGTAAAAAAGTTATTTCTGTCAGATCCACAGTGGGTGGATAAGATCAATAAAAAGTACATATCATTCACAAAAGTGCCAGGCTTTACTTTTATTGAAAAAATGTAGTAGTGATGTGTAATAAAAAGCGTTCTCCCTTTGTGGAGGTGGAGAACAGCTAGCAACGTTCCAGAAGGTCTCTTTTTTTTCTGTACTCCTCCTGCATTTTAAGAAGAGATCACATCCATTCTCACTTACTTTTCAGTTTTGATTGAAGCCAACTGACACAGGCAAGAAATTAAACCTGCATAAATCTGACTGTGCATTGCAAGGACTGTGTACGTCCTCGGCTTCTCACCAAGGCATGGGAGCTGTCCCTGAATGCAAAGTTGGTCTCCTAAGTAGTCACTGTCAATATAGCTGTTTTGCACATATTAATTATGTTTTATTTACTGGATCCTCTTTATTGTNGGGGTTAATGCTATAGAATATGCTAGGCATATAGCATTGGCACATAAACATTCCCAAAATGGTATCGCCTTTTGGAAGCTCCTAATTCTGCAGGGCTGGCCCCATTACTTTAGCGCTGTTTTTTTTCACCAACCTTTTCTGTTTTAACTAAAGCATCAGTGCCTCTAGCTGGTCCTGGAACCAGCCCCTCTGGTCCTGGAACCAGCCCCACACCTGGCGGCACACAGAGGCACAGGTTTCCGTACCCAATGACCTGCAGCTAAAATGAATCTCCTTCACGTGCTAAAGGACTCATCCCCATCCGTCCCTGCGGCACGGAAGCGTGTCGGGGTGACGTGGTGATGTTTGATTTCCAGTCCATCATGTCCGGCTGCGCTCAGGTCGCACTCACAGAGCTCAGGGCCCCTCTCCCTGCGCCTCCAGGGGTTCTCTGCAACCATTCCTGACCAAATATCTCTTATTTGGCAGACTTCTTAAGGCATGTCCAGGAAACATTATCTTTAAGCCAAAAAGCACTCATGAAACAAGCAAATTGAGGGGACAAGAGCGTGGAATGAACGGCCTGTCAGTACAACCACTCTTGGCCCCTGCCCTTTCCCAGCCTCGGCACAGGTGAGCCTGCCCGTTTTATTTGCATAGACGGTGAAAAGCGCTTCTGCACCAAGGGTCAGCACAAAACCTATAGATCATTTAAGACGTTGGGCTGGCCTTCTGGGCAGGGGTGAATTTTGCTCAGCCAACTTTATTATCTTGAAGTAATCTCCAACCTCTTGGGTTCGGTGCCATGTGGAAAAAATACCTCTGCTGGGAGCAAACCCCCCTCCCTGTTTATTTGGAAGGTCTAGACTGCGTGGAATTTTCTTTTTCCCTAAAATCATCCAGATGATCTATGTTGCATTGTAATTTTGATCTATGTCTGTTAAGGTTATACTTCTGCTCCCGCCAGAGTCTGTGGCTAACACTCCCTTCATTGTAGGGAAAGCAAACCCTTGATCTGGAGGGACTTGGACCTCTGTGGAAAGAAAAGCAATTATAAGAAAATTCTAACTTCATACCTATGCTAATAAAAGAGAACAGATCAGATAAAAAATGAATTAAAGGAACATGAAAGCTTCAGGGCTGCAGGCAGTTTATGGAGAATAAGTATGTTTTGTCTTTAACACTCTCTGTCTTAAATGTTAGACTAGGAAATTGAAGTTTTATCCAACAGTAAATCAGCCGGTTAGCACAAAATCTGATGCATTTAAAATCCGGCTTCATAAAAATGTCATTCATTGGTGTGGTATAGAGAGACTGCCTGGTCTGTCAAACACCTTCAAGTAGGTCATCTTTTAGGGATTAGTCTAAGTTGCTATCTGTTGACATTTCACATGTGACATCATAAGCTTCTTAAAATGAATGAAGTTCTGTTTCTTTTTCTTTAAGGCAAATGATAGCTGAAATCTTGCAAGGCAGAGAGATTTACAAAACTGGCTAGTGATATTGGCTGCCTTGTATTTGGAGTATCCACTTTAACAGAATCTAAAGAGGCTGCTTGACAGGAAGTGAGTGCTTATTTTTTTTCCGAAAATTGGACCTTCTCTCTCAAACTGGAACTCAAAACATGAAACACTGTAGTAATGAATAGCGTACTCTAAAAATCCCTAGCCATCATCTTCCGATTAATGACATATTGCTCTATTACTTGTCAGAAGACCAGTTAGGAAGATGGGTTTGAGTTTGAGCCTCTGAATTGCAGTATCAGTTCTGCCACCGATTTCGTGTGTGCCCTTGAGCAAGTCACCTTCTGTTAGGCTTCTCAGAGGTGCTCATTGCTGGCCTCATCCCTTGGGCATTACAGCCCGCTTCGAAATGATCCGTGAAGCTTTCTGTGCCTCAGCGTTAGTGTCTGTGCAGCAGAGGCTCCTATTGCGGAGGAGCACTGTGAGCACAAGGACTGTGGGTACAGCACCAGCCCCTTGTGAAACGGAGCAGTGAGACCTACGCAGCAGGACTACAGGGCGTTATAATACACAGATGTTTCTTTTCCAGACTATGTTTTGATAACTGGGCAAAATAAAAAGAATGTCTCTGAGCGGGGCTTCCTAACGGAGCGGCAGAAAAGCACGGAGGGGCTGCAGCTCCTCGGGGTTGCTGCTTTCCTCTCCTCTTCCACAGCAGCCATGGGCTCTGGTGTTGGGGACAGTGAGAGAAGCAGAACCACACTGGGAACTGAGGTTTCTCCCTGCTATTAGTAAGAGGAAAACAGGAAAAATTATTGGTTCATCATGAATGAGACTAATAACTTATCCGAATGCATTAAATCACAATGAGAGACATTATACGAGAATGTTTATTTTTACTGTGGTAAAGCAGCATCTTTTTACTGTGTGTTCTAATTACTTAAAGCCATTGTGTTGGCCATCTTGAATACACGTAAGGAAAATATCCTTACGGAATTACTTTCTTTTAATCATTAACTGGAGAAGAAAGCTGGTATGCATAACGGTGCACTAAGTATACTATTTATAAATGTCATTTATTTATACATCCTTTGTATATTTGTGTATTCATTGAGACCTTAATTTCTCAAGAAACTTATCTCTGTATCTTATTTACTTGTCTGGAGTGGCTTCCCCTTTCGTACCAGTAAACTAAACATATAATTGTTTAGAAACTCTACGGACTTGCCAAAATATGAACTCATGCGCATGGAAGGGGGCAGAAGTTCAGATTTCAATCTGGCCATGTAGGGCGGCACGTGCTGTCCTAAGCTGCTCTAGTGAAGTTGTTCATCTTAGCTGCTCTCCAGAGGCTCTTTTATTGGGAGAGAAAAAAGATGTGACTGCCAAGAAGGAGGATGCTGCTGTCTGCAGAGATGTATCAAGGCTCTAATAGGGAAAACAGACTATTTCTTTTTTCTTCTTTCGCCCCCTGTTCTGAGGGACTCTGGAAGAGAATACAATCCAAAAAACAGTAACTCTCTGCAGGGCCACATTTTTCCTCTCCAGGCCATGCTCTGGCCTTTCAACTCACTGTGCTGGGCCACTGACTGCCCCTTTTTATTTTCTCTTTTTGCCACTGTAAAGGAGCCCTGAATTCCTGGGTCACAGCCTTCTTTTCCTCCGTGCTCCTGCAGTCACTCATCCACCAAGCAGCTGTAACCATAATGGCAGTCTGCTTTACTGACACGTAAGTATTTTCTTGCACCTTAGACATAACTCATGAGCAATGTGCCATCACAGAGCTCCACAGTGGAACAGGACACAAAACCCCATTTCTTTTTCCTTGGGCACACATTCAAAGGGCTAGTCACCAACAGAAAAAACTAGGGATTCAAGGAGAAATAAAGTTTTTCACCTTTCCTCAAAAGCAAGAAAAATGTTTATCAGCTGTGTGGAAGCAGAAAAAAAAGGATCTGCTCCTTTTGGTTTTAATTACTCACAAACTGTGTGAAATCCAAATGACTGGAGAGGACCCTGTGGTTCTCCCGTGCCATTTGGTGCTTGGGAGGACCAGGCTTTCAGCAGCCTGGGAGCACCCAGAGGTGGAGACCGCATTTTCTCCATTAGCTGTCACAGTTTCCAGTCTTATTCTCTCAGAACGCTGAACGGTAGCCGTGCTGGCAGCTTCCAGGTCTGCCATGTAACATGGCACCAATGCCCCTTCAGGTGCACTTAACCCTGTGGTGTACTGGCAAATAAAAAGTCGTTTGCGTTTTTCCTGCCGGGTACACCTTCTATCATTCCAGCTGGAAGTTGTGGTTTGCAGCAGCTATGCTGCCAACTCACACCGCATCATTTCAGGCTTTCTGTTTTGATCAAGTTGCTCAGTGTAAAATGCCAAAGCATGCTGCTGACCCAGAGTCAGCCAGAGCAGGTGGTGAAGCAGAAACGCCGTGACTCCTGTGAGCCGGGGTCTTGAGAAGCTGCTCAGCAGCAGCTGTTTCGTGCAGCTTCAAGGGCACATCACAATAAAGAGCATCACAGAATCTTAGAGCTCGACAGTGCAGCTTCTTTGCCACAGACAGCTCAGCATTCAGGCAGTATTTCTTAGCACTTCAGGAGTCAACAAACTACAGACGAGCACTCCTGTGAGCATGCCCAATATGCAAAGGAGCCATGCAATGGGAATGGCACACAAGAAAAGCTCAAGCTAGCCCTCACTCACCCCATCATCTGGATGGCCTGGAATAGGTCATTGCAAGGAAATCACGCTGTGAGAAGACAGCTGCTGCTCCCTTCTGCAGAGGTTTGCTTTTCCCCAGGACACGGCCATGTGTTACGGCTCATATGGCAAATTGCTCATCGGATTGAGTTTTCTTCTCCTTCTTGGATAATACATCCCATCCCTTCTTCATTCATTATGGGGCACGGTACATCTGGCAAGGCTCCATGCACAGAAGGGTGGGAGGAGGTGGGTGGGCTGTGCTCAGGTGCCTGACCTCTGGGCCGGCACGCTCACGAAGGCAGCGGGCAAACCACACGGCATGAACGCGCTGGCTAGGGGGAGGACAGGATGGCATAGGATGCAGGGTTGCTATTGGCGTGTTCTATAAAATGTGTGTCTTTTTGACACATTTGAGGAGCTGGATAGCGCAACAGACATGCATATGCCACCTAGCACACTTCTGGGAGCACGGCAGCAGTCGAGCGGAGTTACAGATTAAAGCTAAAATGGGATAAGATGTTATTGCTCATTTCAAAGATGTGTTTGAGGCACTGAGGTCAGGCCCTCTGGGTAAAATTTGTAACTAAAAAAAATGTCTGCAGATGATTTTGTGATTTTTCTTGTATTAATGATGACCTGTATTTTATCTTGATCAGCAGATATTTCATCTCAGACTAATTATGTCCTCCCAGTGTGCTATGAGGGACTTCTAGATCCAAATTCAGAAAGAGTCCTGGAGAATGTGTGCCAGCACTTTTAGGGAAGAGGTGCAGGGATGATGCGGTTACAGGGAAATCTAGGCGGTGCTTTCTTATCTGGTCTCAGTTAAATTGATTTTATGTGGAAGGTCTGAACATTTTTTTGTGTGCAAGAGTAGCAAAAAAGGTAGTTGCAGTTCTCTGGAGATGTGTTCGGGGGCAGGGGGGGTGGTGGAGAAGAGTCTCGAAATCCCAGCCACAATCCAGCCATTTATCGGAGCTACCCCTTTGCCACAAAGCACTCCAGCCTCTTACCTGCCAATATCTTCCGGAGTGAGAAAACTGTATGGGCAGCTCTCTGTCTTCCTCCTCAAGGTGTGGCACGAATTTAAAGTGCATCTGAAATCTGATAGAGAATCTCTGTGAGGATCCTGACAGCCATTGCGGTTCCACACCTCTGACGTGCAAAGTACGCTGTCAGCACGCTTCCTCTCCTCGTGCGTCCGTGACTTCCACACACATGCAGGTCTACGGTCCTTCCAGGAACATCCCACCCAGAGGGCAATGTTTGTGTTATGCTTCTGCTATTAGTAGTATTCCCCATCTTCCAATTCTGCATTGGTATGGATTGGTTGTGTGCTAGCTGGCTGACTCTAATAGATAGCTTGTTCACTGCCTTTAATTGATTGCAACTTCATCATCCTTTGCCCAGTACCCTGAGCAGATTGCTATTAATTGCCATTTCCTTATTTCACAAAACTATTTATTGCTCTCTTCCTTCCCATCAGCTATTCTCTTCCCCTCTCCTGGCCTTTTTGCCTCCCCTTTGCCCCCTGCTCCTCCTTCTCTCCATCTGCCAGTCTCTCTCCTTTTGCTCCTATTACCTCCCTGCACTTCTACATCACGAACCTGGTTTTCACCACGGTCTTGGTGAAACCTGTGTTTGCCACAGTCTCCCTTCTCGCTGCCACCTGTTTTTGCCCTCTCTGTCCTCTCTTCTGGCAGGCCTCTCCTCACCCCCACCCTCCCTGCCCTCAGCAGCTCCCAAGAGGAGGGCTGGCATGGAGCACAGCCCAGGGGACCGCAAGGACCCGAGGCCACGCCTGAACGGTACACAGTCCAGAGCCCTTCCTCAGGGGCTGCTCGGGAGATGTGCGGGTCACAGTGCCCCAGGTGAAGGAGATGAGAGTGAGAAAAGGCAAGACTTAAAAGCAGGCTTCCCTACAGTACAAGGAATAAGACAGCCAGCGTCTGTGCTTTGGAGTGGGAGTGTTTTCAACAACCCCTTTGCTGATCCGCACTGTGGCTACCAGTGTAGGGGCACAAGCCTCACTGAACGTTTCTTGTAGGGAAAACTACAAATGAGCAGACGTCTTGTCTGTTGTGTAGTGACCCTCTTGCTGGCGTGCGTGAGCAGAGTCTTCTGCGTGGTGGTGGTGTACACGTGTCACCTCAGCGGGTGACAGCCAGTGGCACCGTGGGCAGCAGCATGCTGGTGGACACCCATGGCACCTGCTGAGCGCTGTAAGCCTCCAGTATGTCCTGCTGCACTTGGCTCGAGTCCAGCCAGAATGCAGCCCAAAACCAGGCACATCCGTCCTCAGCGCTGCTCATCAGCATGCGGAAAGAGGTACCTCCGCACCACAGGCTACAGCTGTCAGGAGCCGAAGCTCAAGAGAGGGATGCTGGGGACAGTGTCTTCAAATGCGACCCAGACCCTTATGCATTTCGTGGATCAGCACCGGGGAGGTTTGCGTGCCTCTGTGCCTGCCTTCCCCCTCCCAGGCGTGCTCGGTAGCCAGAGCGCATCCCCTTCCCGGGCAGTGGCTGGCACCGCAGCAACGCGCTGCGTAGACGTTATTTCACAGGCAGGAGGAAAGGGTGCGGGCAACTGACCCTCAGTGCTCCCCCTCGGCTCCTGGCCCAGGCCCAGGGACATTACAGACCTTAAAAGAAGGCTACCAGGGACAGTCAGAATGATCGACCAAAATCAGAAAAAAAAGGCTTATTTTAATAACTCCAAGCCTTGCACTCCTGTGTGCCTTAGAAGGAGGTCTATCTCTCTCCAGTCTGAACCTTTAAAAAGTCTGTGTTTTGAAACCATCACAGTGCAGATTATCCTTCACTGGAGGGTTGATAGCAAGGTGTGAAGAAAAAGAGCAGACAAGGATCTGGAATCAAAGGCAGGGAAGCACTTTGAGAGCTGTCAACAAGAAGTGCTGTATAGATGCCACATTAAAAGGACTGGCAGATTTCCGTCTGTTATGGGTTTGTGTGGTGCAGTTTTCTTTGGTAGCGGGGGAGGGGGCTGCAGAGGTGGCTCCTGTGAGAAGCTGCTGGAAGCTGCCCCGGCTCCAAGT
>VYZV01038574.1:4981-25003 GCA_013401275.1 Pandion haliaetus | reverse complement strand
ACGAGTGAGGAATCTTCCCCCTGAGGAAAGGAGCGGCAACGACGATGTGTGGCGAGCTGACTCAACCCCCATCCCCTGTTCCCCTGCGCCGCCGGGGGGAGGAGGTAGAAAGCATCGGGAGTGGAGCTGAGCCGGGAAGGCGGGAGGGGTGGGGGGGAAGGTGTTCTGATGTTTGGTTTCCCTTCCTAATACCCTTGTATTTTGTTTCTGTTTTGATTTGTAGTAAATTAAATTGCTTTTGTTTCTTCCCCAAGTGGAGCCTGTCTTTTGCCCGTGACCATAAGTGGGGAGTGATCCCTCCCAGTCCTTGTCTCGACCCACGAGCCTGCCTTTGGATTTTCTCCTCATCCCAACGTGGCCAGGCGAGGGGGTGGGGGGTGAGCGCGCGGCTTCGTGGTGCTTTGTTACCAGCTGGGCTGAAACCGAAACCACGACACCATCTAAGCTGTTCCTCCTCCTGGATGCATTCACCTCTCATCACAGCACTTCTTCATCCGTACCATCCCTGTGACTGTGATGGCACCTTTCCAAAAGATCGCGTTTTGACCAGATGTACGCACATCTAGCCACCTTCCCTGTCCACGTGCCCTTATCTGAAGCCTGCAAGGTCAGGTCTTTGGTCGCTGACCTGTGTGGTGTGGTTATGGTGCAGACGGTACGTGGAGTGCCCCTACCGCAAGCCCATGCACGCTTTACTCCTCCTTTTGACCCATGATGGAAGTAGACCAGGTTGAGATTCACTTCTCTTGATGAAGCTTAAAGGTATCCGTTCCAGGCGAGGCAACAAATTCACAGGACTCAAGCAAATCTCTGCGGGTGACCAAGGAGACAGCCAAGAGCCTTCCTCTGGCTGTGGGCGCTGTGCGGGCTAACACACAGCTGCTTCGGTCGTCTTTTTAGACGAAAAAATGGAAGCTGTTCCTCCTGCCCAGCACGGGCCAGAAAAAGCACAAACAAACAGCACTCCTTTCTGTTCATTTGCCGGACAAGTTACATCTCATGACGAAATGGCACGGGGGGGCTGTTGAAATGAAGGGTGTGCAGAAGGGAAAACCGCGAGAGACCCCGGGGCAGGCGCTGAGGCGGCCTGTGAGCCGCAGGGGGAGAGCGAAGCCTCCCTGCGCTTAGCCCCCGTCTCCCCGGCACGTGGGGTCCTGGCACCCACGGGGACGGTGCGGTGCCTGAAGGGCCGCTCAGGCCGGGCAGGTCCCGCTGGGGTGAGCGGAGGGGCCGACGCGGGCGGCCGCTGGCTGGGGCTCGCTGGCACTGTGGGTTGCTGATGAATTCGGCAGTCGTCCCCCTGTCAGCAGCAGGCAAAGGGCAATAAGGGAACCAAAACTTCACCTTTTAAACTGATCTCGAAAGATAAGGTGACACAAATTTCAGCTTCAGACTCTCAGTTCGACAAATTAAACTTGATCGAAACATGATTTGTCTTTCATATTATTTAACATTAGGGGCAAGAAGCAAAATTCTCCAGAGAGAAAAGACATATGGCTGAGCTCAGGTGTGATACAAAGGTGTTTTAAATTACCCTTCCTTTAGGTTCATTTTTATCTTCCTTTAACTGAAAAAGATTTTTTTTTTTTTAATCAAACTGGTAAAATTTAGGCTTTGAGCAGGAGAGAAGACAAGTCCACCATAAAAAAAAGATGGTTTGTGGAGGTTTGTATTTGACAGCTGTCTTCCAACAGGTACTCAGATGAAGTAAATATTGTGCCAGCTACTCACTGTAAGAGAGCTAATGGTTACATACAGGAAGATGTGACACAGTTGGTTTTGATGGTTTCCCCTGTGGTTTTCACTTCTCCTTTTGGTGAAAGTGATGCAACTATGATTTCTCTCATTTCCACCCTCTTCAGAATTTGTGAAAGTATTCTGTCTGTGTTTCTTTTTATATCAGCATCTTCATTTTGCTGTCAGTTCAGAAGCAAATCCAGTTGTTCAAACAGATTAGGGCTAAAATAAAACTAGCTGGAAAACAACATTTCTCTCAACCAGTGTTTTTACACATAAAATCACCAAGGCACAGAATGACAGAACAGCCGAGGCTGGAGGAACCTCTGGGAACCTTCTAGTCCCCCTCCTGCTGCTCAAAGCAGCTGACATGTGGGGACCAAAAAATAGGAGTGTGCTCTGCCTGTCACTTCAGTGAAACACATGCAACAATTTCTGTAAAATACTAACACTTTCTTAGTGCATCTAATGAACAGTCCCTGTTTAGATATTTTGGAATACAGATGGTATTCAGAATTCACAAAGCAGGCTAGAAGCAGCCCCCTAGTCTTCGTCCCAGAAATTAGCAACAACGATATAAAATGAGATGAATACTTGTATACTCATGCCCCAAATTACAAGTTTTTGACATAATAGCAAGCCAATGCAAAAGGACTGAGCAATTTTCCTTTAAGCAGAAGGCAGTGTGTTGCTTTTGTGCTTGCAAGCCCCTGGCTGTGTGAAGACTTCTGTCTTTTCATAGTTTCCTTAACCACTAATTTATTATACACATAGGAGATGCACACTCTCCATAAACATTTACATGCAGGGAGCAGGCACAGCGATGTGTTTGAAAGAATGTGCAAAGGCAGCTGCATCCAGTGTTTCTCTGTGGGGACACCTGCCAGCAGGACACTGGCGTTGGGCACCACCTCGTTCGGGGTGCAGTCTGTTGGCGTCCTATTCTGAGTCGCTGACCCTCTCCCGTGCCCTCTCTAGGCAACCAAGCCCCTAAACTTTGGTTTATATGCAAGGAAAGACCCAACCCCCTGGTTTTACCCACCTGAACTCAGTTGGATCTAGCTCTTCATGCCTAGTCCTGTACTACAGCACACTGTAGGAGCTGAGGCCACCGAACCACACATGTGCCTGTGCTCACACGTGGCCCTGCCGGAGCAAGCAAAGGGAAGCTGTCCACGCTCATCCGTTTTAGGGGACAGGCACTCTGCAGCAAGGCTCCCAATACATGGTCTTTCTCTTTTAATCCAGCAGCTACAGACTTACCTGCAGACTCTTTCTTCAGGCCAGGGTTCATTGAGGCCTTTTGTTTATGTTAGCCTCACAATTCACTGGGAGAGTTTCTTACCCTCCATTTCTTGCCACCGCTCTGCCAGTGGTGAGTGTTGCAAGAAATGAAACTCGGTATCTGCTCTCTTCACTAATTCAAACACTTAAAATAATGATAAAATTGTTGTTACGATCTGACTAATATAATTCATTGAGAGTTAGTTACAACTGTCATACCAAAGTCAGATGAGCCTCAATATTATACAGGAATTTAGCCAAATTACTTCAAAAATAATCAGTCCTTATGCATTTTAAAAAGAATCTAAGAAGCGGGATGCCCTTTGTTTAGAAAGTACTGCTGAAGAATTTTACCAAAACCTGTCAAGTTGTGATTGGAAATGTTAACCTTCTTTGTGCTGAAATAAAACTACCATCTGACAATCTGATTGTCTCAGTGACGATTATTAAAGCTTTCTTCTCAGAATTATGTTGCTGAACGGTTGAGTACTTAAACAGACAGCCTGCTCTGGTGCTTTTGAAAAATCATATTGGCAACCTTGAAAATCTAGTTGTTACCTTTCCCTGCCTCCACCCTCAGAGATGTTTATCAATTTGATAACAAGTTTGAAAACTTTATTTACCAAGAATTGTAGATAATTGATTCTTTTCAGACTTTTAAACATAGAATACATTCTAAAAACGATTTTATAAAATAATATTTGAACAGTAAAGCCTTCTCTAGATTGACTTTACATGTGCTCATATGCATGCATTCGATATGCCTGCTTTCACGCATAAGATTAAGGAACATAAAAAGACCATGGCATTTCACAGCATAGAAGAATAGAGGAAAAAGAAGAATAATCAATTTCTGAAGATAGCTGGAGTCTGAAAACATATCAGCTCTTTCAGGCTTCTGGATTTGTACAAAGTAAAACCTAGGATTGCAGCCAATAAGCCAGATGGTGATCTGCAGGACATCACATCTCTTGAACAGACTTTTGCTCCATTCAAGATGACAAGTCACATGTTGGTAGGGGGTACTTTTTAGCGCTGTGACTTTTCTTTGCCCAAGGTGGGCAGTCACAGGGACTTCAGAACATTAATTTTCCTTATCTTTTTGGGGCACTGGTTCTTTTTGCTTTCCAGAACATCTGTCCAAAGTCTTTGGACAAATCTGGTATGAGGCCTATCTCGAAGTTACACAAGTTACCAAAAACTTTCAGGTCAACTCCCTAACTAACAGCAACTTTTTAAGAATTCTACTTTAAAAAGTAATTTAAATACAGTCGGTGTTTTGCTTCCCACAGTGCCTCCCTACCTCAAATATATACAAAATCCATAGAAGACCATTTTTGAGGGAACTGGCATGGTCTTATCTGGCTGAAAGGTCTTGTGATAACATTGTGTCACCAATTTACAGAAAGTTCAGCATAAAAATAGAAGTCACTACTTAAAAGGGAACCATGATAAACATTAATCACCAAGCATTTGCCCATCAGCGATGTTTTGCATGGTTTTTCTAAAAGATAAGTTTCACTATGGTGAGTTTTTCTCAGAAACAGCTGATATACAGTATTTTCCTAGCACACAAATGGTCTCCAAGTCAAGCTGTTTGTCAACCAGAAATTTAATCTTGCAAGGGAAAAGCTATTTTAAAGCCATTCAGGAGTGAAATTCATGTAAAGCACTAAACCATATATATCAGATTTGCATTCCTTAAACTGCTCTTCCCGTGCAGGAAATCTGGGTTTCACAGCTCCCTGTTGTTGATAGCAGAGAATAGTTGAAATATATAGCAAATGCTGTAGAAGTTTCTTCCACTGTGTTATTTCCACTGGGAGCTGCATTCACGTGAATGTTACCATCTCCCAATACCACTGTCAGTAGAAAGTATCACTTACATGAGTCCATGCAGATATTTACATCATGCTTTCCTCGGATACTGCCTTTGCATGCCACAGCAAGTCACCTTTTGTCCGAAGTCAGAGCAAACAGAAGAAAATAAACATTGTGCTGATGAAGGTGATTAACAAGACGTAAAGCATTACACCTGTGACAACTCTTAGAAGGGAACAGAAGCACAAATGCCAACTAATTCTTTGTATGTCCTGAAAAACAGAGCCAATTCATACTGCTAGCAGTACTACTGTGCCACAGTTACTCTTACGGGGAAACTATTCCCATGACTGACTCTCCACAGGGCAGTTTTTGTCATTTATCTACAATAAGAAGAGAAAAACAAACAGAAAAACCTGCTCACAAACTGCCAGTGCCGAGAAGGACCAACTCTGTGGGCTGCAGGGGTAGGTTATCAGAGAGGCACCATCGAGAGCTACAACTCAGAGACAGTTTCAAAGCTGTGATACCTGGATTTGGGTGGAAACCTTCCCCTACAATCACTTGGAAACTAGTCTTGTTTCTTTGGTCTCTGCCCTGACACAGTTTTATTGTCATCTCTATGGCTGCCCATGCCTCTCTGGTCTATATGCTTTGCCTTGCGTCTCTTGCCTGCACTAATCTTGTCCTACTGTCCCTCGCTCTTAATTCTTTATTCTTTACATTTATGTTCCTTCTTCCTCTCATCTTCTGTGGCTCCAGTCACCCTGCCCATTCTCCTGCACACCAGAAGGCTTGGGGATGGGGTATTTGATACTCCAGGGCTCTGGTACCCCAGGAGGCTCTGACAGGGGCTGTTGCCACGGTCACAATGCAGGGAAGCCTGGGCTGATGGACAACTGCTGAAGCTGGTGGTCGCATCTATGTGAGCTTTCACGCCTGGCTGAGCTACAATTCCTGTAACGATACAGAGGGAACATGAGTATTGTGCAAGGACACACCTTTACCTACAGATGCAGTGGCACCAGGATTGGCACTGGTAAGGAATGAGTGGACTTTGAGTCATTCGGTTGTATTCCCTCACATCAATCCCTTGACAAACACTGGGGAGTAAAACATGTATTCACGTGTTTTTAGTTATCTAGCCACATATATATGTTAGAGCCAAATATAAAAATTCTTACGTATCCATGATTTCACACTGACTTTGCACTGTATTTATATCACTACAAAAGAGGCTTTAAAAAATTCACCAGATTTTCAGCAAGTGTAAATCACTTTAGCTCCACTGCAGTGCATTACCTGGACTTTGATGTGAATGTAATTCAGACCTGAATCACTGAAGGTGCACTGACTTGTGCCAGCTAAAAATCTGAATTAAAAAACCTCATAAAACAACTAATGTATTTATCTCCTTGTATCAAAACAAGTGTGGGTGAAAGCAAGCTAGTATATCTGTATCTGTACTACTTTCCATGAGACTGCCAAAAATTTTTTGTTTAGGAGATGTGACTGACATATGAAATTCTCCACAGGAATCAAACACAGAACTGTTAAAATTGCATCTCTGCTGCTCATGGCTTCTTCCAGTTCTCATCCATATGACTGAGGTTTTGCTTATTTGATAGCTAGACTCAGGGTACTATTATGTATTGGTAAAGTAATTATTTTTATTGAACTTAGTAACAAAATAACTGGCTGATTTCTTCCTGTCTAAAGGACAGGTCAATTTGTATTGAGTTTGCGTTGTTTTTCTCTAAAGCTCTTTAAGAAAATGCATTCTTTTTTTAGGGAGCTATAAAGTGGCTTTAAGCTGATACCCACTGCCACTATGTAGAAGTCAAATTGCCAGCACTGCTGACATATATGAGTACATAATCTGAGTAACCTTTAAAACTCTGAGTCCTGCAGTCTATGGTTGCTGGCATGTCGGCGTTGTGGGCTTTGCCACTAGCTCCTCTTGTAGACATCTTTCAGCACTCATCCCTCAGGCATAGCCTGAACTTCTAGGATCTCATCTCTGCTTGGTACCTACATCGAAGCTTTTTTTCTTTGATTGTAACACAACTTCTACTAAGTCACAATCGCGTGGTGGAGTCCTGCCTTCGAACGGCTGATCCAATAAGGGTGCAAGCAGAGCCTCTGTTGCTGAGATTCAAACACACTGTTGTTGACCTCCCTCTATAAGAAAACTCTTCACCTGCGAGTAGTACGCCTCAGGAACAGATTGTGAGTGGGGAGGTCTGCATGCACAGCCCTTTTTGGGAGAATCTGACGACAGAGAGGCAGGTGGTATGCTGAGGCTGCTGCTGCTGCCGAGTATGGAAAATGCACTTGCACCTCTCCTCCGCCCCTCCACAGTCCCTAAGGCACGGTTGCCATTTGGACCAGCACTTGCCCAGGTCCCTGGAGGTATCTAGGGCACTTGACAGGCATTCAGCCCGGGGTGGTGTCCATGGGCTCTGCCCAGAGACAGCTAACAATAGCTGCCTTTACTAACACCTCTCACAAAGGACAGCCAAGAGCCGCATGACATGGGAGGCATAGTGGGTGAGTAGGTAGGGAGGTGGAGTCAGGAGCCTGCATCCTCTTTCTGCTTCATCGATTCACTCGGCATCTGCTTCCTCCTCCGTAAAATGGGAGTTTCTATGTTCACTCCCAGTTTTGATAGCAGGATGAAAAGAGGTGATGCACATTGTAATTAATTTTCATACCGTAATTTTCATAAGCAGCTATTAGGCTTGCTCATGACTTTGAAAAGCTCTGTCAAAGAGAAAGTCACACTGAGATCATGATCTGACTCCTTCCCCAGCTCTGGAAAGAAAGACTCAGTAGTCAGTGGATACCGAACCTTCTCATGCAGCTGGTTTATACCCCACTCTCTGAGGTATGGCAGTTTCCAAAAGGTAGGCAAACTCACTGGTTGGGCATGTCAGAGGAGAGGAGTATTCCCACAAGGGAACTTGTCTACCTGACTTGGATATTCAAATTTTGTCAGACAGGATCTCCCTCTGCGGTAGGTGAATTTCCTTCTGCCTTGCCTAAGAAGCAGCGCAGGCATTTGTTCAGGAACACAGTGTCGTTAGGGACTGAAGGGCAGGAACAAGGTGGGTGCCAAAGCAGGGTAGACTGGGGCACAGCCATGAAAATACCAAGTGACAGAGGATCCGCCACAGCACGACGCAAGTCTCTGGTGCCCACAGCCATGTCTTCTCCCCTTTCTCATGGCTCACGTATGTGTGCGCTGTGTTTGTCCTAAAAGAAAACACAGTATGAGAAATGCAATGGACTTGTCAACCTCAACTCTTACACAGCACTCTCTCCTCAGGAAGGGCCACTGAAGGGCTATTTGCTGCAGCTGACACTAGCCTGCAGGAGCTGGAGCTCCCCAGCTCCCAGGGCCGTGGTAGCAGCAAGCCTGAGGCACGTCACCTGCGCCCCTGCCCTGCACCAGGCTTCTCTGCCCGCTCCTGCCTTCCAGCCCTGTGGAGGCCAGAGACAGGTACCGCACGGAATGGTGGCCGAAATGGTGACCAGAGCCCCACGCTCTGGGGCTGGCGTGGGAGCTTCCGCGGACGCAGGGTCTGGCATGTGACGAGACACAAGGCATGTGGTATGGAAAGGATTTCCTATCGTTGCTCCAAAATTAAGGAAGAGGAGCATTTGCAGGGGATGATTTAGAACAGCGAGGTGAGGATCCTGCCCTGAAGTGCCCTCTGTGAGATTTCTAGCAGCAGGGAAGCTGCAGTGAGCGCAGCTTTCCTGTGGTAAAGACAGCCTCTGTGAGCATCTAGTTATCAGCTGGAGAAATCCTTGAAAATCCTAATAAAGGCCCGACTTCCCCTAAATATCTGTAGTCAGGAAAGATATGTAAGCATATGCGTAACTTAGCATGAGCTGAGTTATATTCTTAGTAAAGAGGCACTCAGCCAAAATATAACGGAAAGGAAAGGAAAGGAAAGGAAAGGAAAGGAAAGGAAAGGAAAGGAAAGGAAAGGAAAGGAACGGAAAGGAAAGGAAAGGAAAGGAAAGGAAAGGAAAGGAAAGGAAAGGAAAGGAAAGGAAAGGAAAGGAAAGGAAAACAGGAAAAATGGAAAAGGCAGAGTGGGAAGGGGGACTTTCTTCTAAAATGGACAACCTTTTATTTTATTTCACTCTTGTCCCTTCTCTGTGTATCTATTACAGGTTCAATGTTGCTTTTGTTTTATTACTGTGCATTAAGTGTGCCAAATCCCTTTGCAAGCAGTCCTGAACCACAAATGAGCCTCTGTTTTGGTTTTGCTACAGTCAATAGCAAATCCATTTACACCAGTGGCTAAGGATCATGCCTTTGCTTGAAAAACATTAAATTGGTAGTGAGAAGGTCATTTTCACGTGTTAGGCTGGGTTCTTAACTACTTAATTCAGTTTGGGTCTGGTGTAATTTTATTTTTCCAGTACTGGTGTGAAACCTGGAATAACCCTTTTAAATCTCCTGTACAGTTAATCCAACAGGCTGCTGTACAGATAGCACAGCAAGGCTGGGCGGTTGCAGTCTCTTTAAGATGTTCCTTAAGGAAAATAAGTATATTTAAAAGGCATAATAATTTCTGAAAACTTTTATTTCTCTTTGCTCAGTCTAATGGAGCCCTTTGAGCTCAAGACTTTATTTGCATATGACAGCATTAAACTATTATTTACTTTAAATCTGTTTCAATTTCTTACCCTTGCTGAAAGGCTGAGGGCTGCAACACTACTGCATCTGCTTTCCAGGGACAAATGCAAGTAACTAGGACTTTGGAAGATCCTGTAAATATTTCTGAAAGCACATTTCATATCCCTGCATATTTTTTCTTTCTTGAAGTGTATGTGCTGTAGCTTGTTCTGAGACAGAAACTCCCAAACTAGCCATTGAGCAAAGCTACGGATTGCAGGAATTTTTACCAATGACAGTCCTCTCTGACCTGCAGTAATGTTCCTACTGTGTTTAACAAGCAATAGAACAGTCTATAATCCTTAACAAAAGAAGAGTTATCATATATATATATATATGTCAATATACACAGTCTTTAGAGCCATTGCAAGCAATCTGTGATTCACTGAAAACAACCACCACTGCTTTCCTTAAGGATGTCTTAGCATTTTCTCTATATGCAACCCATCTGATTGTTAGGACTGAGCTTCAGACCATCCCTGATGGAACTTAACACATCACTTCTTGGCCTGCAAGCATGACTTGGGAAAAAAAAATGAAGTATTGACTACATATATTTATTTCCATTTAGAGAGATTTGTAAGTGTTTAGAAGGTCCTTTGCACTGCCAGACATCAAAAAGCCCGGTTTCAAGGAATGAAATCAGATGTATTAGTGCAGATAGAATTTGAAAGGTTCCTCCTTAAATATCTTACATTTGTTAAAAGGATGTAAGGCTAGAAAGAACACCACTGTGCACATGAAGGAATGTTGTCTTAATGTGTCCTTTTTTTTCATTAATCTGGTAATGCTCTGTACTCTCAACTGAAACTATACAATACAGCCCAAAGATTCAGGAAGAACTTGATACCAGAAGTACGGCCAAATTTATGCAGAGCTAACCTTTGTGCCAGGAGGCCCCGAAGGAGTCGGTGAGTGCTCCAGCTCCTGCAGCCAGAAAGATGAATTGTTGTGTTGCTGGATGCTAGCATCGCCCTTTCAGAAAAGTCAAGATACGCTTGCAAGTGCAGTGAACCGCCTTAGTGCTTACTTCCAAGCTAGGGAAAGTGTGTTACAGTGAGAGAGAGGGTTATGTGTTTAGCTAGTTAATAAGAAGAAGATAAAGTGGTATCTTTATAAACCAGCAGGTAAGATAGGAGTGTCTTAAAAGGGAGAAAATATGAAGTACCACAAGGGCTACTGAAAAAAACAGACAAGTGTGACAAGAGCTAGTGTCTGGAAGCCGAATCTGGACACATTGAATACGACACACCTTTTAGCAGGGAGGATGATTAACGGCTGGAACAAACCCTGTGAGGTTCTTTATCCTCCGTCTCTTGCCATCTTCAGTTCAAGTCTTTATGAAAGATCGGACTTCCCCAGATGCAAGTCACTGAATTAATCCAAAGACCAGCCGAATTAAATTCTACAGTTTGTATTAAACAAGCCAGAACAGATCTGCTGCTCATTCTGCCTCATGATCTACTGGAATATAGACGAGTCTTCCCATTGCTCCCTCTGCACTGAGGCACTTGTGTCACGGCTCATGCCTGCAGCAGGGCATTTTGTATTACATGTCCTTAGCGGATGATGTTTTCTTAGCCCACTGTCAATCCCAAGTTACAGCGAGAAGGAGCTGTTATCTCACCACGCTGCCTTCTCCCATGACGGTAATTCTGACGGTCAGATCAGGGTCAGTAATTTCAAGGAAGTCCAGCACAGGCCGGGGATTTCCAGACACCCTACTCAAGCTGAAGTGCCCATGTCTTGGCATGACTACCCTGCCCTAGCTTAGCTGCTAGCAGTACACCCCTGACGGCAGAGAGGCCCACCAGACTGGCCCCTGACCCAGCAGCAGCGTGCCTGCCGAGGTTTGCCGAGCTCCCTGCTGCCACCACGGCCTCGCCAGCGACACCCGAAGCAGCCCGTGCAGCCCCACGCCGCACTGTATCAGAAACAGCGTGGCCAGCAGGAGCAGGGAAGCGATCGTCCCCCTGTACTCGGCACTGGTGAGGCCGCACCTCGAGTCCTGGGTTCAGTGTTGGGCCCCTCACTACAGGAAAGACATTTCAGCGCTGGAGCGTGTCCAGAGAAGGGCAACGAAGCTGGTGAGCGGCCTGGAGCACAAGTCTTGTGAGGAGCGGCTGAGGGAACCGGGGTTGTTTAGCCTGGAGAAAAGGAGGCTGAGGGGAGACCTTATCGCTCTCTGCAACTGCCTGAAAGGAGGTTGTAGTGAGGTGGGGGCTGGTCTCGTCTGTCAGGTGGCTGGTGATAGGACGAGAGGACATGGCCTCAAGTTGCGGCAGGGGAGATTTAAATTGGATATTGGGAAAAATTTCTTCACCGAAAGGGTTGTCAGGCATTGGAACAGGCTGCCCAGGGAAGTGGTGGAGTCACCATCCCCGGAGGTATTCAAAAAGCGTGTAGACAGGGCACTTCAGGACACGGTTTAGTGGGCATGGTTGACGGTTGGACTCGATGATCTTAAAGGTCTTTTCCAACCTAAATGATTCTGTGATTCTATTCTATGACTGCGAGGCAGGTGGGCCCAGGGTGGCTGATCTCCGCCATGCTCCGGGGCCAGGGCTAAGCAGGCAGAGCCCCTGGCAGGGAAAAACTGTGGCCTGGCAACACACCCTGGCCTCAGAGCAGCAGCTCCAGACTCCGGCCATTTGTCACATGAAGCAGTTTACATCCATCTGCTGTAACCACGTTGGGTGAAGTTTTTTTGCGGAGCCTTTCTGTTGAATTCCCATATTCAGATAGCTGCTGTTGGGAGGCAAAGGACACCTTTTTCACGCCTCCTGGTCTAAATTTGTAAGGGAAGATTCAAAGGTGCCTTTGATGGCTAGGAATTTACAGCATTTTGGAAAACAGGTCATTAATCTAAGCGCCTATTTCTGTGCATGCATTTCTAACTTTAGTCAGAAAGAGCGAGAACGGTGATCTTCCCGTTTTGAAATGTAGAAGTAATGTAATTCAGGAGATCCTTCACCTGGAGAGCTGTACTCCTCCGTAATCTTTGTCTGCAACAATCTTAATTCTTGGTTTCTCATTTGGTTGGCCTGTAGTGCTGCATCTGGGTAACCTTCCTTGGGATACATGCCTTGGAAACCGTACCTTATGTCACATCTACTCCCAAAGTGTTTATGGTCTGGGTCTTTTGTTTGTTAACATCTAAATGCACTTTTACAATGTGAAAACAATGTAAGGACAAATCTTGCACTTAGAAAAACTGCACACGGGAAAGTTTGTCTGGGAGGTGTTGGCCTCGAAGGTGCTTACACGGTAGAGTATGCCGTCTTTAGGATTTACTTAAACAGATCCCACAGTGCCTTGCTGGGTAACATTAAGCAAGGACACTCTTACACATTTCTTAAATTACCTGTGAGGCTGTATGTTGTGCATGACAGGGTCATTAACAACAAGCTCTAGCTGCCAGTGTGTCAGCCTGCCTGTACTGCCAGGAGATGGTCTGGTTCTTCCATTCCATGTTGGTGTACAAAACTGCACTCATGGGAGAAGGAGCCAAGGATACAAAATGCTGATGATTATTGTACCAGGGTCTGGTAAGTCACGCTTGCTTTCCAGCAAGCTTTAATATTTATCACGTGGTGATGCATCTTGCCCCTACCGTTTTGAGCTGTGCTAACTGCTGCACACGTGCACAAGAAGATGGTCCCTGCCTCAAAGTAATATGCAAATCCTGGCACATATTGAAACACAGTAAGGAGGAAAGGAATATCGTGACCAGACAGAAAGGGGAAAGATGCGGAAAACACGGTAAAAATGTGAGGCTTGTGGTTAGCATAACAAGCAGATGTCACAGCACACCAAGTGCCTTATCCGTAGGCTAGTAGTTCACAAGTTTCATGGCTCTAGTGAATTTAGAAGGATCTGAAGGAAGTACCTTTGTGCTTTTGGCTGTGTCTCTTCCCACAATCAAGGAGTGGCACGGGATGAAAGGTGAGGGTGTTTGAGGAAAAAATGCACAACCTGGTATTAAAGGTTGGTCTCACAGAGCAGAGTCAGGGCTCAGTTATTTCAAAGTGTAATTATCGAGTATTCCTATGCTGGCAGATGCGGTGTTGAGCACACACATCCCAGCTAGCTGTCTAGGAGGTGAGGCAGGAGAGAATTAAACGTGGACAAGATTAGTCAGCTGAAAAGGGTGCGCTTTTAAATGTAGCCCAAGTATCTGTTTCACGTTCTGCAATGTAAATATACTCCTTAATATGCCCCCCCACCCCGCTATTCCCTTCTTTACCCAGTTGGGCAGGACTGAGCTGTGACATCCATCAACCGAAAAACAGGTCCTTGAGTTTGATGCATTCGGTTTAATGCAGGTGGAGGGACTCCTCGTCTTTGTATAAATGAGATGACCAATACAGCTGTATCATGCCTGATACAAAAATGGCATCGTTGGTTAAAGCAACGGTGGGCTTGGAAGTGAAGCCTATGCCACAATCAAAAGACTGAAGCTTTGAAGAAGATGAGGGATGGCAGCATTGCCCTCAAGGAGTGATTCACCTCACTTCTCCATAGCCATCTAAAAGTTTGGGTTTAATCCTGCCACAAGATAGGTGTCAACTGCTTTCTGGAAATGGCTGCTTCTCTCCACTACCGATAGAGTGAGTCGACACACACCCTCTCGGTCTAACTTTCAGACAATTCAGGTTAGATAAAATAAACCCCACTGCAGGTTTCTACAGAGAAGTACCCTGATGCTTTCTGTTGCTTTTCATTTGTACATACAAACCCCACTTCTATTCCGTACGTGTTCTGGACAAAGATCTCAAGAACACAGGAGCATTACTAAGGAAAACTTGCCGAGGGAAGGACTGGATTTTTTTTGCTGAGCAGGCACTTTCATTCACAGGTTTACACCGATGTTTTCTTACTTCCTTTTCACTTACAAGCTTCCTGAAGTATTTGTTTTTGAGGCTAAAGCTCCCCACATACAGAACTTACGCATGTTATATGATTTAAAAGAACAGTGATTGTTGGAGCAAATAATTGAATATCCATTATGTTCTTAGCTCAGTGGTAAGGTATTTTTAAGCGAAAGTCCTTTCGTACTTTCGGATTGGTTCTAAAAAAGTGAAATAAAAACAGAAAGCCAGTGGCATGCTGACCCAGTTTGCTTCCAAATCAAACTTTTCTTACAAAAACTGCTCAGATGTGGCCAAATGACTTCTGCTCCTATGTGAAATATATGTACGAGCTATAGTCATCGTGTGAGAGTGAAAACAAGATTAAAATGACTGCTCTTTTAATTTTCTATACAATGTATGCTTTGAATGGCGTTATTTTTTTAGTCAAGTAATTACAGGGTGGAGAGAATGTGTGGCCAATGGCAGCAGGTTAATTACAAGAGCAAACACCCACTACATCTTGCTCAAAGAGCCCTGAAATTACACATTGTTGTAACTAACAGCCTAGTTTGGACCACTGATTGGAGAGCTACCCTCAACTCAAAAGAAATGCCTACCTTCTATCTAAGCATCTTTACCATTTTTACAAATAACACTGTGTACCACAGATTAGCTAAAATTCTGGAGGCAGGGGATGTCGGTTTATTTACACTGTCCACTAGACAACTTTACATAGACTCCGTTTCTTCCTTTCCCTTCTTATGGTTGGCCAATTTGTCACCTTCTTTCACAACACAGCAGTTTGGAAGAAAATACTTTAAAGTAGAGATCTGCGATTAAAAAGAAAAACTATCAGAAAGCTTTTGTGGTACCTGCAGCAGCTCTGAACTTTGTTTTAACTGATTGCATTTCAAATTATATGGGATAAGGCCAGGAGAGATCACCTCATAATCTAATGTGTATACCAGCCACTAAATTTCTCCTTAATACCTCTACGTTGAGAACAGCACTCCCTGCCTAAAAAGGGTTTTCCAGAAAAGCACCCAGTATTCACCTGAGGATAAATCCAGCAGGATTCTAGTATTAGGCCGACATCGACTGCAAACCTTTAACTGGGACCTGACCCCCTTCCCACGCGCTTCTGATTTCCAGGAGTTGTTCACCTGAAGACAAACATACATCTTGCCGAAGGCAACATGAATGCTCACATGCTGCAAGACAGTCAAACTCTCATCCACCTTGTTGAACGTGGATCAAAGAGCACACTTGAGCAAAGACAGGACAGAGGCTGCGCGTGCTCTGAACCTACAAGCAGAGGTATGGCCGAGCACCCCGTCCGGGCAGAGGACCCTGCCTTGAAGCCAGCTGCACAAGAAGAGCTTCCAGGCTCTTTCTCCACTGCCAAATGGTCCGCCGGGCCATTTCAGCATCCAGATCCACTCCTTTGTGCCCGACCATCTGCAAGTTAAATCATTAGCATGGTCTGGCTATGAACCAGATAGCTCACAGACAACTCCTGGGCACAGACTAGGAGTCAGCACGTGCCCGCGACCACTCCAGCAGGCAACTTGCATGCAGCCACCCCGGTTTAGAGCTAAAACAATTTTAAACCATGGAGGTGGCCAGGCCAGATCAGCTCGCCGTAGGGCTAGAGAAAGACCCTTACACTGCCTATTTTATTAGTACAAATACAACTCAAGGGTTCTTGACCCTAGAAGCGTTTACCAATAAATTACTTTGAAAGATCTTCTATACATAATAAAAATTAAGCATCTTCCTTAAGGGAATTTTCTTGACAGTTTTTGTAATTCATCCATATATAAACCAAAAGAAAGATACATTTATTAAGATAGCTGCCATTTATACAGTATTGTGCTTCCCTCTCCCTAAAAGTAGAACGAGGATAATTGAACTGGAAACCTAAAGATTTCCAAAAACCATTACATAACTTGCCACACTTGCCCTGTTTTCCCCTCTACTCCCCCCGCCCCGTCCTTACTTGTATTTTAAGGAGGTCAAGGTTATTAAATATAAGCTCCTACATTCATACAGTAAGGAAAGTAGGATCTAAACACATACAGTAAATGTTTTTCATGCAGCATGAATTTGCCCACGTAGCATATATACACCATGTTTGTTTACCAATTAGGCTCTGAAATTGATACTTTGATGTACACAGTGTGTGCAGTTCATGTGGGTGAGATAATGGTGCAATGAAAAACTTCTTTTCCGTCCTTGACTCATGTGTGTTTGTAGCGTCCAAACCTGCAATCCTTATTCGGGCTAATTTATTTACCTCAGTGGGTGTGTCGCCTATGCAAGGACTGCAGTGTGATGACCCAGGCTTGCAATGTTAATGTTGCTCTAACGTAAGCTTTTGCATTGCCTTATGCAAAATTACAGCTCCGATACTTCTGCTCTAGAAACGCATGCACGCTTGGGAAGCCATGAGCAGGGTTACTTTTAATAATTTCGGTCTTATCTATGAATTTATAACTTCCAATAGTGTGCTGATTTATGCGGCGTGGCACTATACATCAGACGCGTGCTGCCTCAGAGAATTAATGCTGCATTCAGGCAACCATATGGGCAGCTGGCGAGCAGCCAGAAGAGCAGCAGAGCACGACCCTACCTTCACGCAAACCTTCCCTGTGCAAGAGAACTGTTTGCATGAACTGCACTAGCCAAGGAGCAGAAATAAAGGGATCCTGTACGTTGTTGTTGCTTATAGCCATCAGATCCCCCAGGGACAGGGGTACGCCAACATGATTAATGAGAGAAGCTGCACAGACACGACCCCCTTGCGGCAGGTAACCACATGGGCACCGCACTTCTGATGTCTGAGGGAACGGCGAGGATTGCTAAGGCCTCCTTGTGCATCTCTGTTTCTTCTTTATGGATCTCTCTTCTAGTTGTTGCTCTCACCTGCGACAAAATTTAGCTTGCAAGCATTTATCTTATTTGTTCTGTAAAATGCATATTATACTTCGAGTGTTGAACTATCAATCGAAATAATGCCTTATGGTAGCTTAGTTATCTTAAGCACCTCAAAAAAGAAAAGAACGTTGTTCAGTAAGGAAAGAAGTAAAAAACAGTTTTCATTATCACTTCCAAGTAAAGCAGTTTTTGTTCCCCGTTCTTCTGCTTCTCTCACCCTATTATTTCTTATCAAGTATGTGATCATTTATAGAGTTAAATCTAACCCTGCCACTGGCTTCAGTGGGACTACCTACAGGAATGCTGGGCTGAATTGGAAACTCCTCAAATAGGATTCTGTCTTCTCACTATGTAAATGATAAAAATCTCAGAAAGAATACAGAGGAAAATTTAATTTAATGGTTTCAGGTAACTTTATGGAATACCTTAAATGGAAGATGCCTTGATGACAGCTCAAACACACAATCCTGTTTATAATGTATTTTATGTGTATAATGCTTTCCATTCACAAATATCTCTGTATTTTTTTACAACTGTTGACAGGAATCATGTCACTTGCTGGGCTTTACAGCAGCTGTTTTACTTCTCATTGCAACAGCCCTATGAAAAAAACAGGGATTGAAAGTGCAGCAGCACACACTTTCCACTGTAAACTAGCTGGTTCACTATAATTTCATGCTTTAGCTCTCTGCACACTAGCTTTTCCAAGGAGATCAGGGCTTATGCTTTATCTCCCACACCACAATCTCCATAAGCATGCTGTCCTGCTGGTTCACTCAGACAGCTAAATTCTTGTCTACATTATGATTTTTCTTAAATCTTGACGCTCTACTAAAGCTGCTCCCATTTGACTGTTGACGGCAACAGCTTGTTCTGCAGGTACAAGCGGGCCTGGTTTCTTTCAACACTGCTTCAGCACTGTCCAGCTCAGAGCAGAGCTAATCAGCAGCGTGGTCGCTGCTGCTATCTGACCATCAGTAGCATTTCCATTGCTCCTGTCGCTACAGAAGTACACGGTCGTGACTTGGGACTTCTGAAAAATGACATCTAAACATTATTAGCCTGCTCCAATTCTGCTCAGTTTGAGGGATTTGTTTGTATCCAGGCTGGAGTCTAGCTACGGTTTAGAAATGCTGACTAGCTGCAGTTAAAATAGAAATAAATAAATTCACAGCTGATTATATACGCCACGTGGGTCCAGCACAGTGATAATTTTATTCCTGGTGCTCCTCGGCATGAAAACCCAGGCATGCCAGCAATGCTAAATCAACTACTTTCAGTAGCCAGTTTTCCCAGAGCAACCACCTCTTTTCCCCAGGAAAAAACAATTTCATCTACGTAGCTTGTAATAGCAAAATGTGATCTATGCACACTCTGTACCTACAAGTCTCCTTCCTAATCCTGAGGTAACACAGCCGCTGTTTCTCATCCTGTGTCTTGAACAATCCCACTCCACCAACATCCAGACAGAGCCAAGCATCCGAGTCAGCACACCACTCTGCAACTGTCATCTGTGACAGAGCACGCAGCTATCTGTCTGGGTGTGGACTACCGCATCACAGATTTTACATGGTTTCTTGATCTTTGCAGGCACTGCCAGAACATCCAAAGTTATCTCGTAGCACACTCTTTCTGGATATGGAAAAAAACCCAGCGTAATTTTTCTCCCCTTTTTATGTAAGAAGAGTTACGTATGTTTGTGTTTTCCTTCTCCTCTCTACACTTTACTTCTAAAAGGAATATAGTATAGTTTTAGGATGATGATATTACAAGACCTTGAGGTTTTGTCCCCGCCTCCTAGTTCTCCAGGGGCTCTCGGAAGGGCTTTCGACATCTCCCAGAGTTTGGGACCCAAGAAATAGGATCTCTTCGACGTCCTTGGAACTGTAAAGCTCTAATATGGCACAGTTACGGATGTAGGGCAAAAGTCTAACTGACCTTCACCTGTAAAACCAGAACTGCTGGTACTTACAGAGGAGCTATACTGCTGGATAAAAACAATAATTTAATTGCTTAATGTAGACAAGGCCTCTGAGGAATCTCCTTCTTCAAATAACCCGGCCAATCAAAACTTCATCAGCAAAACCCACTCATCCCAACTCCCTCAGCGAAGAGGAACTTGAATACTTTGCCAGGCACACTAGAAAGAAGCAGCACTTCCCCCTTTTGAACCACCTGAAGAATCCAGAAAAGATACACGCTCGGACAACCGACTTCGAGTGCGATTGTTCAAGGGCTAAGTTTCAGGGGATGCCCAACGCAAAACAAACTCCGCCGCTGAACTGCCAGGATGCGTTACTCACTTCAGCGGGTTAGAAACCGAAGCCGAACCCCAGAGCTGGACCGGATTCCCGAGTCTATACAACGGGCGATGCCTCTCGGAGACAAGGGACACGTTCTGTGAGAAACCCCATGTAAATTATATACCTAAACCCCATTAAAACACAGCTGATGCTTTAACTTCATCTCGACCTGCGGAGATTTCTGCCAGGAGTGTCTTTGTCGAGAATTCCTTTCACGCAGCGCTCCCAAACACGCCAAGCCCGTCCCTAAGCGCGCAGCACCCGGGGAAGCGGCGGAGCCGTGCTCGCCGTGCTCTCCTCCCCTCGCCGGCGACGGCTGAGGCGCAGGCCGCCTGGGTGGCGGGCGGCAGGCCGCAAGGCGAGCGGGCGGCACCGCTCCGCTTCGCGGCGGCCT
>VYZV01038573.1:1541-56122 GCA_013401275.1 Pandion haliaetus | reverse complement strand
CATGAGTTATTCCTAGATAATACAGCGCTCTAGAATATTATTGCCATTGGTGGTGGTAACCAAATACTCACAGATGAGCGAACGCTGTTCGCTGTGCTAATTTGAGAAATGATAGCCCATCAGTGGCTAAGACAGGACACAGATGACGTGATTTCCTGGTCTGGTTGCACTTGTAGCCCGATGAGCAGCATTTAGCTTTCTCCTTTCAAGCTTTTGTCCCTGCTTGCTTATTCTGTTAAATTCTACTTGAAGAATTAAGCTTTTCCAAGGTCAGTGTGTTTACATGCATATGCTCTTACAAGTAGCTGTCAGTAGCACTCAACTTCTATTTTCAACTCTCTTTTTTTCCCCTTGATTGAATCCTTCCATCCTCCCCCAGTGATTATATGACAGTGCTAATGTACTGACGTGCAAGAATGAGATTATCAGGTATCTTTTCGTGCCACTTGATTGACTGACTGTCACATTTTCATTATGTTTGATCAGATGCAGCAGACAATTTCAACATACTTAAAATTGCCACCCTGCTCTGTCTGCATGTCTGGTTTTTTGATTGCTTGTTGCTGGTGTACCCTTCAAAGGAGCAGAATGTCTAAATTGCAGGACTGGAAGGAGCTGCCTGTGACTTTATGCCCCATCTTTCAGAGTACTGTTTCTCAGATAAATAGTAAAACCAGCTATAGTGTTTTGCAGCAGTCAGGTTCATATTGCCTTCATATATGCAGGTTTGATTTTTTTCCCAAGGGAACAGTTTGCTATACCATGGCAGCTAAATGTCAGGAAACTCCCTTGTGCCTTAAATATTGAATAGTGGTGCATGGTCAAGTGATGACCACTTGAACAGTAGAGAAGGAATGCAATTGTAACGGTATCAGATTATGCTGGCTACTTCTCTCCTATATTGGAGAGATTTAGTCACGTAATATTATGTAATATTACATCATATTATGTAATATTATGCTGCTGATGTAGAAAGGAGTAGTGGTTCAGGTAATGCCTTTTTTCCAGCAGTGAAAGTACATCCATCTGCTGGTGTGTCTGACTTGGAGTCCTTAGTAGCTAGACCCTGAATGTTAACAGGGAGAAACCTGCCATATTCACACAATCAGCCTTTCACTGATAAAAATGTATTTGTTTATCCAGGTATGAAATCGCTTCATGTGGACAAACAGCTGCTTATTGTGGCCAATGCCCACATGCACTGGGACCCTGAATACTCAGATGTGAAACTCATTCAGACTATGATGTTTGTCTCAGAACTGAAAAATATACTCGAGAAAGCCTCAAGCAGGCCAGGTAGCCCAACAGCAGATCCTAACTCTATCCCTCTGGTGCTGTGTGCTGATCTCAACTCATTGCCTGATTCAGGTAAGACTGGTTTTGGCTTAATTTTTAATTTATCTGTTTAGAACGTTTGAATCCTCTTTTCCTCTGAGGGCAATGGGGTGGTTTGCACTTCCCTGGGTAGGTACGGATGAAAGCGTTCTTAGTAACAGCTGTCTTTCGAGGTCTGGCTGAAGAGAATGCAAGTCCTCCAGCTGGGTAGTCTGCTTTCTATGGTCAGTTGTACACTCCAGAAAAGTTGGTTATGTCTACAAAGACATAGAAAAGAACAAATAGATCTTAAATAAATCATTAAATAAGTACTCATGCCTTGAGCAGCAATAATAAGTAGGAGAGACGTGAGTTTATGATGGAACATGAAAACCTTCTAAGGAGACAGGTTTGCTTTGGTAATTATGACATTCAATACTGTAGTATCAGGTATACGTACGAAAGCTGTCTCTCTAGCACCCTGTCACATGCTTACTACAGTACATGTACTACGGGTTTACTGTAATCCTTAAAGGAGAGCCTCAGTTCCCTGGCTCTGTGTCAGAAAGGCGTGTACAGCTCAGATGTGGACAAGACAGCTATTGTGTAGACTTCCCCTTAGATGGGAAGCTCTTTTCTAATCTTATGGTGTGTCTTACTGGTGTTTTGGTTTTTGGCTCCGAGGCCAACATTCCCTGAATGTTGTAATTTAAAGCAACTCCCTGAATCCTTTCGTTTGCAAACAGGTGTAGTGGAATACTTAAGCAATGGCATAGTAGCTGACAACCACAAGGACTTCAAAGAGTTGCGTTATAATGAGTGTCTCATGAACTTCAGTGGCAATGGAAAAAATGGGGCTTCTGAAGGAAGAATTACACATGGCTTCCAACTCAAGAGCGCCTATGAAAACAACTTGATGCCTTACACCAATTACACTTTTGATTTCAAAGTAAGCAACGATTTTTCTGAAATGGCAGACATTGACCTGGTCTCCCCAGGATGCTGTCTTAATTCTCTGACCATTGGCTATCTTTCCCTCTGTTCCTGTAAGTGCTTCATCACTGCTTCCCTCACTCACTGGACACTTTTCCTACCACACACAAATCCTTGATTTGCTGGCATTTTTAAGCTTTCGACCTAGCTCTGGCCAGTGACTTAATGAGAATGGATGCAGTGCTTTGAATACAAAACGCCGCGCGCGTTTCTTACCCTAATTCCAGTGCTGTGCCTCTTCCCGTGAATTGCAGCCAGAAGCAAGGTCTGTTCTCACTGTCGTGTTTCTCTTTCTCCCTAGGGTGTGATTGACTACATTTTCTATTCCAACACTCACATGAACGTGCTTGGTGTCCTGGGGCCTTTGGACCCTCAGTGGCTGGTTGACAACAACATCACTGGGTGTCCACACCCTCACATCCCTTCAGACCACTTCTCACTGTTAACACAACTAGAACTCCATCCTCCGCTCCTGCCTCTTGTCAACGGTGTGCACTTGCCCAACAGGAGGTAGTGGAGCACTGCCCCTCTGAGGGCAAGGACCTGTTGTTACGGACCTGTACAGTTGTAAATCAAAGTATATAGGAGTGAAGTATGGCCAACCTTAAGCTGCTTCTTCAAGCTCCTTTCCTTATGTGTTTGATATGAGATTTTGCACATTTTGGTGCATATTGGTATCATTTGGCACTAGGGCTGGAACCAAAGTATTATTCCCTTTCGAGGTTTTTAATTTAATTTTTTTTTTTTATACTGGCAAACTTTTTCTTTTCAGTAGGAAGCTACACTTATAAATGGACAAATGAGATTAAAAACTTGCATATTAACATATTTCAAGGTAATGCTTTTTTCCAGAACATGGTGAAATGAGCCAACCTTTTAGGAGAAAGAAAAACGAAAATAGAAATGCCTGTTTTGTAGGAAGAATATTAGAAATCCTGTTTGTTTGAATCCAAAACGGAGACTGAACTCTGCATCCAAAATAAATATTGCACATCAGCAAAGCACTTAATACCCGACTATAAATGATTAGCAGTGTGGCCCTGCCCCTCGTCTAACTAATATTAGAAAACCAAAGATGGCTTAATATCTGTGATAAAATTTGAGGTCTAAATTCTCCTGATGTAATTTCATTTAGAATGAAATTTCCTGCAAAGCTATGTCTCACAAGACTTTGCAGGTGAGCATTTAATGCTGTGTATAGATTGCTCACTCGGGTGACGCCGTGGTGACTTTTTTTCGGAGCTCTGAAGAACTTGGTCCTTTCTGGGTGAGATACACAGGGATCCAAGGGACCTCTGTGAAAAAGAGCTGCATCACTGCTTTGGCAAGTCAGGGCGACACACTGTTCAGCAGCACAGTTTGGGAGCAGGACGTAGAAATGGTAAGAAATTGCACTTGAAGTGAGCCATTGCAAGCATTTGGGTTCCGGGTGAATAAAGGTGTTGCAAATCCATCCTAGGTTCCCTTTTCCAATGTTCGGTTGCAAAGATGGGAAACTTGGGATTAACTGCTTAAGCATAGGGTACAGGAAAAAGCCGCTGGAAGTGACCTTACTTCTGTCTCTGAAAGGGCACGTGGAGTAGCTGTCGGCATGCTTTTTTCACTGGGGAGTGAGTGGTAGCCGTGGTTGTTCCTTGGATCATTTTTCCTGACCCTAGTTGCCAAATAACCATCACACTTTTTTAATAATCTTTCTTTTCTTTTGTCGGTCAGGGTTGAATTAAAAAGCTGCTGGTTCATTCCCAACTGTTAATGCTCTTTGGATGTGTTGGAAATCCTTTTTTTCCCTTTTTATGCTCTAGGTGGCCAGTTCAAAACCTTGTGCCTGAAGAGGCATTAAACATAATGCAATTTTCTGAAAAATTGGTTGGCTGCTTAATGTTTAAAAAAAAAATGGCACAGTGATAGGAAAAGGTTGTGTCTGTGTTTTTAAGTTTTTCTTTATTCTGCTTTTTTGCTGCTATAAGATTTTCTTGAATTTATATTTTAAACTTTTCATGCACTTTACTGTTTCTAGTCTCAAAATGTGATATTTTTAATAAATGAAAAAATTTTCCATTATGTGAATGAAATTTTTAAACAGATTGATAGCCTATATTTATGTCTCATTCGTATACTTCAAAAAGTCAAATTTAAATTGTGAAATTAGTTTTAAATACTAAGGAGCCATCTTCTGTCTTGCAAAACTGCTAAGTCAGGCTGTTCCTCTACTCTTTAATTAAACATTTCCTTTGTCATTTTATACATAGGAAATTATCCATAGGGAAAAAAACCAATTGGACCTAGAGTAGAAACTATTCCCTGACGCTTGTTGGGGGCCGGGGAAGGGGTGGTGTGGGACAGAACGCAAAAATCGGTTCAACAAAACAACGACTCCCTTTTAAAAGAAGTGCCTAAAAGATGGAGGCGTCATCTATTGTCTACTATAAATTGGAAGTGATCATAACTGGGTGAAATTCCTGTCCGACAATTGCTTTGTGCAGCACCAAAAGAAAGCCCTTTCTAAAGATGGATTTTACTCTAGGTGCAGGTATCTCTTTTTTAATATACCTCAGCGTTTGCCACCTAGCCATTGCAGATAAATTGCGAAAGCGATTTGAGAGTATAGTACTGGAAAGTAGAATAGCATGAAAAACTTAATTTTGTGGACATTACCTTTCTGTAATCAGCTACTGTATCTTTTTTGGAGGGGGGGATGCTCTGCTCTGGAGGTGTGCACTAACAAACCCTTGTCCTCCTTTTCCTACACACATGTTAACTAGCAACGTGAGCAGTATTTCCTACCATACTTCACTCCCAATATTTTTTGAGATGTTTGTATAAAATGGAATTTAAAATTCACCTATGATTGTATATGAACTGCAGAGGAGCCCATTTATTAATAAAAATAAAAACCAACAACAATGTTTTGTAATATCGGGGTGGGAGAGGATGGGGATGAGGAGAAAAACCCTGGCAAACATTGTAAACTGCTTAAGTTTGACTTTCCTTTGGTTTCTAACCGATTGAAGTGTTCTGTTGCGGGAAGGTGTTTAATTGGATTTTCTCTGCTGCGAAATGCACTTCCGAACGTCCATTATGCTGTGTAATTTTTTTAAAAAAGTTATTTTAACAGACATTGCACAAACCCTCTGGATTTTAAAAAAAGAGTCTTGTTTATGTTTCAGTCAATGCACATAACTGGGGACATGTTTACCCACCTTACACGTGTCTGGCTCCCTCCCCATTTTCCTTCTGTTTTTTTTCCCTTCCCAGCAGGAGCAGTAAGGGGATTGCACTTTTTTTTCCAGCTGCACAGAAACGCCACTCTCCATAGCAATTTTCTACTCTAGGAGGAGAGGGAGCGGGGAGCAGGCAGCCTTTCAACAAACATATGCATCGTCCCGATGGCAACACTAGTTTTCTTTTAACCCAGATGGAAGCTGACGGTAGGGTGTTTGCTAGTGGAGAGGGAGTAATACGAAGCAAATTATCCCTAACCCTAAGCAGAGATGGATGGGAAACCATCAGTTTTCCCCATCACAGACCCTCGGTTCCCAGCATGTTGCCATGTCCTCGCAGCCAACACCTGGAAAAAAAAGCTCTAAGCCCTTTACTGCTCCTCGCTGTCTTGGTTTGCTTTCAAAAATATGGTGCCTGGTGTCAACTTCTAAGCAACAGCACTGCCTAAAGCAAGCAGAGAAAAAAAGAAAAATCCAACACCCTTCTACAAGCAACTTTTTAAAATTCAATATGGTAAATCTGTTAGATATGGGGTTTTGTGTGTGTGTATATATATATATATATATATAAAAAAAAAAGAGAATTTTGTACAATGTAGCTGAATATTTTTGTTTCCTTATTTCGATGTAAGGAGTGTGAACATTTGTGTACCACACGCTAAAGTCAGGTATGGCACAATGGGGTCTGAGACCAGCTTTCCTTCCCATTTGCCTGGTTAAAAGCTTTTGTCATCCCTTTCTAGCACTTGTTGAGAAAGTATTTCATTTTATGGGTAAGCTTTCTCTGTTGGAAGTCACTCCTGTTTAGTCTGCAGAAACATTCAGCAAAGGTCTCGTAAGTCCTTGCTGTTCTGTATTTTACAGCCTAGAAAACCAAAATCTTTGACTCTTAACATTTTCAGAAGCACTTGGCACTGACCTAACATAGCTTTCAAAACTGTACCGTGATCTTCAGCGTCTGGGTAACGCTGTGGCTGGCTGATGGTCTCCCACCTTGCTGGCTTTGCCACAGGCACTCCTAAATCCACATTCATGCTCTCGCGCTCCCACGGCCCACTTCACAAAGGTGCTGAGCATCTGCAGCTCCCACTTCATCCCAAATATTGGTCTTTTGGAGACTGGCTTTCTGCACCCAGCTTGTCAGACATCAGGTCTGAATCACTAGTGAGAATTTGAGACCTCAAAGGTTCATATCACTTTTTTCTCTGGGGTTGGTTTTGGTCAGGTGGTGAGGGGGAAGCCGAAAAGGCTTGTTGAAATTCAGAGTTTCTCTGTTAATTTAGAAGATGGGTTAGGTAAACACTTTAAGGATTCCTAGACCAGGAATGCAATATTTATGCCTTCTTGGTAGGGAGCAGGAGCCGGAAGGGGCTGTCGGTCCTTAATATCTGAAGACCAGATTTAAACTCAGCAACACAGCAGCAGCTACTTCATTTCCATGATGCATTTTCAGCTTCTAATATCAAAACCTTCCTTTGACATGAAACTTGGCATAGTGGGGTGGAGTGGAAGGTCTTTTAGTCCTATCCAAACCAAATCAATAGCCTGCATTAGAAATACCACACAAATATGGTACGTACCCTCGTACTGGTTTAAAAGGAAGTTTAATGGCAAATAGTGGTTGTCCTCCCCCCAGCGACCTCAGCTTTGTACATAATTAAGATTCTTCTGTTCTTGGCTTCTGCATAGATACTTTTCTTGTAATGGTAATGAAGATCTAAGGCCCGATTTAAACCTAAGGAAGGACCCTCTCTGTTGTATGGGGAGATGACTGATCTAAACACACCCTTAGCTGGCACACTGCTGTATACGCTAGTATACTAGGCAGCAGCAGGAGGTGGATCAGCTAAAATCAGGCTGTCAACATAAAAGAACAGTGGGTCATTGTCCTACTTGGTCACCACAGATGTGTGATGTTCTTCTGGTCTTCGCAACCGAAACTGCCTGGTAGGAAGCGAAGCAGCGTACAAGGCTTGCTGAAGTTCATGTTGACTTCAAAACTGGTATGGTTTCAGCAGCAAGCACACACATTGAAAAACCTCACCTGCCTAATTTCATATGTACCAAAAGGAGGTGAAGTGCTTGGTCCTGGAGGGGTTTTACCCAGGGGCACAGAGGACCTGATTTGTTAGAAACCGGAAAACAACTGAGCCCTAGCTGCAGAGAGGTTCAGCTTTTTCTGATAGATGTTGTTATTAGCTGAGTCTCTCCAGCTCATAGTGAGGAAAAGCATCTTGTGGTATGCAGCTCATCGGTTTTTATAAGATTACAGAAGTATAATCACATACCCTCCCTTTCTCACCCTTCAGTGTGAGAAATCCCAAGGGAACCTGGGGGAAACCATTCATGTCTTAAGTCTCTATGCCTAGAGTCAGCCAAGAACTCACTTTAAGATTAAAAACAACTTTAGTAGAAGGTTGTAAGGCTCTAGATCCAGGCACAGCTCTAAGTGATAACAGTATCTTCTCCTGTGACCACTCTGCACTGACACCGACCACGGGTTTGCTTTTCCTCCAGGAAGTGAGAGCAGGGACAAAAAACAGGGCGGATAAGACAGGCGCAGGCATTGCACAATCAGAATAGGGACAAAATTAACACCTTTAAATAACGCCTTCATCCTAAGAAAAATTCTTTGACTCTATAAATAAGAGACTAACGTTTGCTGGTTTGGCTATGTTCAAGAATGATGGACTTCAGGAGTACAGTTTATTGGAGTATATCTGAAAACAAGCATGAAGATAGAGAAATGCTGGGGTACCTTGGTACTTTAGGGTGTTTTAAACAGTGTTGATGGCAAAGCACGCCAAGTGATACAACTCTTTCTCTTTTTTCCTTCCCCTCCTGCAATCGTATGGTGTGTTTCGCTTGTGAAATCTCTCACCATTTGAGTGGTGAAGGTTAGAGTGATCCTGGTACTTGGTCTTGTCCTCTTTGTTAAACAGTTCCGACAATTTAGGCATTTACTGAGTTTGCATTTGTCTGTATTTGTCTTTGTTCCAAAGCAAAAAAAAAAAAACCCAACTGAAAAAAAAACCCAACCTCATGGTGGCTTTCTTTACAAGTGATGTTACATGACTTTGGCTTGTTTTTAATTTTTAATTATCGCATCGTGTGTTTGCTTTCCAAGCAATTAAAGTGTTTGTGTGCACCATGTTAGCTAAATAATGCCCTTAATTCATAAACTCACAGGCTGGACCAGAGCAGCAGTGACGGGAGCCCAGGCTCCCCCTTCCGCCCCATTTCATGGTGGTTATTTTGGGAGGTGGTTTTTTTTTTTTTTTTAGTTGGATTTCTTTCTTATGCGTTGCCTTTGCAACCGTAAGGTCCTGTCCCTCAGAACATGGAAGTGCATGTGGAGAGGGAAGAAGCTGCAGTGTCACTCCCGGGTGTGCTTACACTGAAATTTTAGGGGGGGTTTATGTCTCGTTTTGTGGAAATGGTAGCTTTGCTTTAAATTGAGAGCGCATTGGGCTCTCGGGTGGGGAAATTGCTGCTTGCAGAGGCCGGAGCCGCTGCTGGCCCCCCGGCCCCGGTTTTGTCTTGCCTGCCCTGGGGCAGCTCGGCAGCACCGTCACCACCTGGGGTGGGGATCCTGGGGGGCTGCCTTCCCCACCAGCCCTGACATGGAGACCGGGTAGGTCTCCCAGGCAAAAAGCTTTGCAAAGTTTGACACCAGTCCTAGGCACCATGTTTGCAAAGAGCAGCAGCCTTCAACTGAGACCTGAGCAAAAAACCTGAGTACTTGCTTATTCCATGTTTCCCATGAGAATGAATAGTAAGAAACCTTCTCTCCAGCCTCCTCCTTTGCTTTTACAAAAGGATCCTTTTTTTTCTTTCCCCCTGAAAGAACTCGTGTTCTGTGGAAAGTGCCATGCCATGGTGCAATTCCCCCCCGTAATTATACTTTGCAATGAAAAACTCACCAAGAAAACAAATTCCCATCAAGTGGGGACAGTGGGGACCCAGGTAGGGGGAAGACCTGCTCCCCTGCACAGACCTGGCCCAGACAAAATAACAACGATAACCCTGAGCTGTTACTTTTTTCTTCCCTTTTTAATTTTTTTTTTTTTTAATTGAAACACACACACACACACACACCCCCCACACCATGGAGATGCGGTACTGCTCATATGTGATGGATAAGGCTAAATATCTGCTTGTTTCTTCCCACCTATGTACTTTTGTTTCCTTCTGTAGGCAATAAACAGCCCTTTTGCAAACACTCTTGTCCCCTGCTGTGGTTCCTGAGAAGCACAGGGCGGGAAGGAGGGGGGACATGGGGACCAGCCAGGTGTTTCACAGCTTGCCACTGCCCTGGGACGCGCTTTTGGCATCCAGGGTGGTGGGGTGGGTGACGCAAATTTGATTCCTTCCCTTTTGGAGGGGTCCCCAGACCTCAGACACCTATTAGCAGCATGGCCAAGGCAGATTCTTAAGTAGTGATAATTTTGCACAGGGTTGCAAGTTGCACCTGCATCACCTCGGTCCGTGTGGCCAAGGGACATCCCTGTGCCGTGCTGGGGTCCCCACAGGAAGTACACATCTGTCCTAAGAAAATGGGGGTCCACAGATACAGCCTCAGCCAGTCACTGGGAAATTTCCCAGTATCTCCCATTTCTCCTGTGCTTGCAGAACCGGGAGCCAGCACTGTGGGGCTGCAGAGGTCAGACCCCATCCAACTCCTGCCAGCATCCCACAGCATGACCCACTCCTCCCAGGAGCTGTCAGAAAAAGGCACAAAAACTTGGGGCAGAGGAAAGGTGGCGCATTAGGAAGTGCCCTGTGGCAAAGCGGCTGAGGGCTTCACGGTGCCATGATCTGGTCTAACTTCCCCACCCCAAAAATCGCAATTTTTACACAAATCCATGCAGAAAGAGCTGCCGCAGCTGTGGGAGGAAAGCACATTCATCCTTTTATTGATGGTGCCCAGGATAGGCTGCCATCGTGTGCAGAACAGTGCAGGCACCCAAGGGGAAAGCCTTATTTTGGGGGGAGCGGGGGAAGGCTCCTGCCCCCTGCCCAAACCCTGGGAGCAGAGCCAGCACTGGTGTTGTGCCGTGAAACCCAGTGTTATCTTGGTGTGGAGGGGTTATATCAATGCTGTCCCTACAGAGGAATAAATAACCATGACTGGTTATTTATTATAGTATGGGGACAGAGGGAGGGCCGGGGGTCTGTGAGGGGGCCGGCACCATCGCTCTTCTCTCCCGGCCCACTGCTCTGCTTCCCGCCGTGGCCGTGCTGCCGCTTTTTTGGCGATGTTCCTGCAGATTTTGGGGGGGGAGGAAAGAAATGAAAATAAAGCAGTCAGGAGGAGGGGAGGGTCCTGCCAACACTTTTGATATGCTGCTTGCTTTTCGCTCGCTGGGCATTGTGTACCTCTGGGTCAGCTTGTGGATGAGCAGCTGGATCCAGGGCGCCTCGGGAGCCACGCACACCTTCTTGTTTTTCTTCAGGGTGAGGCTACAAGGTGACAAGACCCCCGTCAGCCCCAAGCACACCTCTTCCCCAAAGTTTTTCTAACTGCACTGCAGTCTCCAGAGAAAACTCCTCTGGCTCCCCAGCAGGGTTATGAGCACACCCCTGCAACCCTTGCCAGGAGACAGACGGGATTTTTCTGGGCCTCGACCTCGGCTCCATGAGCCACAGCGGGGATAACCCCCATTAAAACACGCAGCGGCACCCCGTGCAACAGCCTGTGTCTTGCAAGAGTCACTGCAAGATACAGGGGCTTCGGAGGGGGTGTGAACACCTGTGTATTTTTGCACTGGTACCTGAGCAAGCAATTTGCAGGAATGGGTTTGCAGGCTTTCCACTTACATGATCTCCTTCCTCCTGCAGTAAATACCTGGTGGTGTAATGTCAATGGCAAGGATCAGCCCCAAGTTGATGACCTGGGCGGTCGATTTGATGCACTTGCACCTCATGTTGGTCAGCAGGCTCTCCAGCGACAGACCTGTGCCCAAGAGCAGCCCACAGCCAGGTCTCGGCCCCGCCGTGGGGGAGGCAGCCAGGGACACCCCCCCCCTCCCTGCCATCTTCACGCCACCGTCCCAGTGCCACCATCCCATGCCCTCCCTGGCACCCATGGGAGCTGTTTGCAGGGATGGGCTTGTGTTAAAGGGGTTTGCAGCAGCAAGTGGAGAGACCAGCGAGGCTGATGTGAGGCTAGTCCCTCCTGGCACAGTCTCAAAGCTTTCTTTTAATGCATACAGAGGGAGTTTAGCTTCAGGATTTGAAAACTTAACCAACATTTTACAAATTAAACTCATCGCCCACCCACCAAGCGCTCGAGTTTCACAGGCATCTTGAAGAGAAGCAGCTTAAACCCATCAGGCAAATGCCCACCCTGGTCCCCGGCATCCCCCCAGATTTAAAAGATAAACTCAAGCTCAAAGATGGGCAAGAGACAAATTTGAAAGCTTCAAGGAGCTCATGCTCAGCCCCATCCGGGGCACTCAATGCCTCTACCTAGGGATTTGGAGGGGGAGATGGACAGACAGACACCCCAAGGTCACTCACCACCCCCCGGCACCAAGTTGCTCAGGAGCAGGGCCAGGGCCAGCACCGCCGGCAGCAGCCGCATCCTTGCCACCTGCCCCAACCTGCCACGGGGGGTTCCTTTATAACCAGCCCCTGCTGGGGATTTCACAGGCTGGGAAACGCCGTGGGGTGGGGAAAAGCGCTGCCCTGCTCTTCGACTTCCCTGCCATTGCTTCCCCCTGTTGCACGTGGCCCGCACCACCTCCCCACGGAAAAAGGCAGAAACCGCCGTGTCTGCCTCCTAAAACCTCGCGCTTGCACCGTGTTTCTTGGTGGAGAAACGCTGGTGACCCCCGGCTCTGCTCCCCATCCCAGGGGGGACTTACTCCCCTGAGCACCCCCCAAGTCCCTGGCATGCCGCAGGAAGGGATGCAAGTGACGGTGACCGAGGGCTGCCACCTTTATTGGACCTATTAGGTTGTGCCCAAAGGGGACACCCAGTGCATGGCCACAGGCTGGGAGGGCAAGCAAGTGGGGGACTGGCATTTTCAAGGACTTAAACTCCTAAAATGCAAAGGAAAAAGGGGCTCAGGTCATCACACAGCAGCATGTTGCCCTCCGCACCGGGGCAAGGCAACAGCAGGATGGGGATGGAGGGGCAGGGTCCAGTTTTAGGCACCACACATCTGGCCATCCCACCGGTGGCAGCTTCCTCAGTGAGGACCCTCTTTCTTCCTGCTGCCAAAAGCAGAAGGGGAGAGAAACATGTGAAGACCAGTCCCCTGGGGATGCCCTTAGTCCCGCCGGGAGCCTCTGTCGCTAGGAGTGGAGGAGGGCTTACAGGTTGGGGAGGTCCTGCAGGAGTTTCTTCACCCAAGGGGTGTCAGGATCCACGCAGACCTTCTCCCGGCTTTTTAGCCTAATCCTAGAAAACACAGGGGATTTCGGCACCATCACTTCCCCCTCCTCCGGTGAGGGGGGTGGGGCTTAAGCAGCCGAGCCCCCCAGCACTTCCCATAAAGAAAAAGTANTGTGCTGCTCGTACCCCCCAGGAGGCACTTACACAACCTCGAGGCGCCAGCAGCTGCTCCCCGCCGGCCGGACCTCGACGCTGCTGTATTTCCGTGGGGTGATGAAGGCCCTGGTAGTCTTGGCACAGCGGCAGCTCAGGTTGCCGTTGGCTTCTAGGAGAGCTAGAGGGGCACATGGCCACAGCTCACGCATCCCCCAAAAACCCGCCGCCAGCCCCAAAACCCTTTCTGAGTAATGCATCTCCCCCCTGCCATGTCCCACCGGGATCACCGCACTCCACTTGCAAAAGAACCTTTGGCGATATTTAAGCTCCGGAGATGGCAGCGAGACGCCACCTCTGAAAACCTCACACCCTCCCCATCATTCTCCAGCCCCACACGTGGGGGCATGGGGAGACTCACCTGCATCCCCAGGGTGGTGGGTCACCAGCAGCACGCCCAGGAACAGGGCCGCCCACACAGCCATGCCGGCCCCATCCCTGGCCCCAGCAGCATCCCCCTATTTGAGCCAGAAAATAGGAGAAGTGAGGCAGCACAGGCGGGAGGCCCTGGGGGTGGGGGTCAGGGTGGTTTTTGCCCGTCTCCGTTCCCTGCTGACAGCTTGCAATGCCGCTGCTAAAAAGAAGCTCAGGGTTTGGTGGGGGCCCTGGGCTTCCTGAAACCAGCTCTGTTTTCCCCTCCCTACAAAGCCAGGTCTTGTACATATATTGGTCGTTTCCCCCAACGCTTGTTCTTAGCCCACACAGCCACACAAGCCTGGAGGTTTCTAGGGGTATTTTTCTCTTCTGCATGCTCAGATATTACTCATTTCTCCTGCAACCAGATTTCCCCCCCTGCAAGGCGCATGCCAGCCTGAGTTTTGGTGGCATTTGCTTTTGCTCTTTCCCCCGCCATGGCCGATTATCCCAAAACTCTGCCAAGTGACCTCACACCCATCCCCTATATTTCCTTATTGGCCTTTACTGCTTTCAAAAGCCTTACAGCTGCCTGCAAAACCCCAGCCCTGTCACGAACACCGGTGCTTGGATTTGGGGCGCATTGTCAGTATCCTCCGCCTCCCTGCCAGCAACATCGTGCCCTCAAATCAGCACCGAGGGAGACAACAGGTGATGTCAGGAAGGAGCTTTGCTTCCTGCCAGCTGTGCCGGGGCTGCCAGACCCTTGCCAGCAGTTCAGGGCTGGGACACCTATCCGGGCTACTGGCATTGCCTTGGACAAAACTTTCCAGCCCTTGTCTCATTCCTCCACATAAAAGGGATTTTCTTTGCGCCTGAGATGTGCCTGGGTGCTGCTCTCATTGCCTTACCTATAGTAGAAATACCTCACCTGACATACATTCAAACGCACATTTTAATGCCTATAGCATATCTGTGAAAGAGCATCAATACAAGAGTGCCAGATGCAAATGACGGTAAATTCAGCTCCAGGAAGGCTACGACAGCGGGGTTTATCAAAGCTCTGCTGAGTTTCTTCAAAGGTAGGGCATCCAGGGAAAATACAACAGAAGAAAAAAACCCCTGCATTTTATTTGACTTGAGCTCTCAGGACAGGACATGCCATGCTGTGTAATAAAAAAACCCAGACACACACTCTGTCGATGAGCGCTTCGCACGGAAAGAGTCACAAAGTCGTTCCTACAGAGATGGGAGCAGCCCCTGACAGAAAAAGGCTTCACAGTCTATGGGTAAGTAAATAAACAAAGGGTTCATATTCATGCTGATCCAGGGACCGAATGCGGAGGGGGAAACACCCCCATGAACCTGCCGCAGGGCTGGGGTCAGCAGCGAGCCGCCCTCCCCGCAGCAGCTGACGCCAGGGCTGGGACATGGGGCTTTTAGGAAAGGAGGGAGGGGGGGAAGCGAGGGCAAAGTGAGGAGTGGCCAGGTTTGCATGGCTGTGCATCATCTGCCAGCCCGTCTCGGGGCTCTGAGCGTCAACTTCCTTAGCAGGAAACTTATTTTTTCTTCCTGCAGAAAGCAGAAGGAGGAGAAATGTGTGAACGCAGAGAAAAGTGGGTCCTGTGAGGAGGAAGCTCCTGCCCCAGCTGAAGGAAGTCGCCACCATTTCCCCAGGGTGGGCATCACTCACGGGGACATCTCCCAGCCAACCCTACGCTATGCCGCAAACCAGGGCACGACAAAGAGGAGGGCGGCTTTCCCAGCCAAGCATCAACGCACTATTGCACTCCCAATGAGCGAACCCTGCTCCTGCCATTTCCAACCTCTNTGGCCAAAATGTTTTCAGAGGTGCAGCACCGTGCACAAGCTGGGGAAAGCACAACCCACGGATGGCAGCATTGGCGTGCTGAACGACCAAACACTGCTTTGCCCAGTGAGGTCTCAGCCCTCATCACCTCAGGAGTGGGTCCCTCAGCCCTCAACAGCCCTCCAAAAGCCCACGGTCCTGCGAGCGCTCCCCAGGACCACAGAGGTGATGGGATGCTGTCCAGGGCCACCTGAGCCAAAGAGTTTTTCATCAAAGCAACTTACGTGCTAGCAATACGCTTCAGCAGTTTCTTTACCCAAGGGGCATCGGGATTCACGCACACTTTCCCTGGGGTTTTTAATTTAATTCTGAAACGCAAGGAGAGTTTGTGAGCATTACCCTCCCCTCTGAAGACAGGGATGCGAGCAGCCCGAGCTGATCGGCAAGACTCAGCTTTCATTTACACTGCCAGCAGATCACAGAAAGCTGCTAGTGACAGAGGGAAGCCACAGGACAGTCAGGAAAAAGCAAGATGCAACACGTTGCTGTGCGGAGAGGAGATTGTGCTTGAATCGTGTTCAAAGGCAATTTTCTCTGTAGATCTACAAATGTATCAACGCTGAGCAGTTAAAGAAATCTTACACTTCTGCTTAATGCACTGCTTGAGTCAGAACAGGAGTAACAAGATAAGGGCTTGACCCAAGATGCTGTTTGCCCTCAAGAGTGTTGCATATCAGTAGTGGAAAAATTGGTTATGGCCCATCCTGCCTTAGTGTTCAAGGATATACTTCCTCCAAACTGCAAACATCCCCCACCAGCACACTCCCCACTAAGCACCAGCACAGGGAAATCATGCTTTCCCTTGCTGGAAAGGGTCATTTAGGTCCTAGGGACCTCTGGCAGGTCAGCTTGGCTGCCTTTCCTCCACTAGAGGCAACCTGATGTTCCTCAGCCCTGAAGCGTGAGCTTGCCAGCATTTTTTAAAAGCTTTAGTTTTCAGAAAGGGAGGGGAAAAGCGGGGTGGTTGCAGAAGAAAAGGTGCAGCAGTGGCCCTGCTGCTCTGCGGGAGCCGGAGGAGAAAGAAGCTTTCTGCCCTACGAACCACCCGCAGCACTTACATGATCTCTGTACGTCTGCAGGTGCTTCCCACAGGTCTTATCTCAATGCTTTCATATCGCTTTGGACTGATGTATTCCGAAGTTGTCTTTACGCACCTACAGTTGAGGTTTCCGTTCACCTCCAGGATGGCTGAGAAAGAGAGAAGGTAGCAACTTACAGAGACAAACAGCATTATTTAGAGATGCAGCAACTCCAAATCTATTAGAAACCCAAAGAAACCGTCCCTTTCCATGCTTTCACTGACAACGCTTTAGGGACCACAGTAAGAAACTGTTATCTGAGCCTCTACCTCGATACCCTGCTCTCACACAGCTCCTGAAAGCTGAACCATGTCCTAACAGAGGAAGATGGTTGCTCTCTTTTCTTGGCTACGAGAAAAACCCTGGGCTAAACAGCCAGGAGGAATCCCTGTCTCCTCCGGTCCCTTTCAGCACAGGATGCAGGCGATGCCCACCCATTGCGAGGACCATGGCAGGCTGGGAGCTGACAGCCATGGGTATCTCTGCAAAGACACCAAAAGCTCACCTGCGTGGGCTGAGTGGGACAGCAGCAGCAGCAGCAGCAGCAGCAGCTGCTGCCACGGGAGCATGGGGGCTCCTGTCCCCATCCCAGCCGGCACTTGCATCCTCACAGCAGGCTCAGCCCCCAGAGACGGTCTGAGGAACCGGGTGAAGAAACACCCCTATTTATTTGGGAGGGTCATGCTCTGACACAAGCAGCAAGATTCAAACTTCAGCGGTCACATCTGACCAGTGGACTGTGAAGAGGTGACGTAATTTCTCGGATGCTCCCCGCAGCCGTGTCAGAAACTGAATTTACAATATTACTGATTAAAATCAGCCCTTGGAATGAAGCACATATTTGGATTCCCCGCGTAATCTTCCCCACACCCTGTTTCTCATTAGCTGCATCTGTACAAACATCACCCTTTGTTCCCTTTAGCATTTACCCCTCCACCACAAAAAGAGTCCAGCATAAAATTGAAGTGCAAACCCCAAATAAACAGGGTTTTTTAATGCACTCAGATATTTACATATTTCTTTCTTTGGGCTATAATTCCCCCACGCTATTTTTTCTATCTCTTACATCAGCAAAAATGCCTACCACCATACAAGAGAAAAATAATAAAGATCTCTGCTATACATTTCCACTCAGAGCCTTCAAATCTAGCACTTTGCTGTACGAGTAAAACACCCAGGAAATGCAAGAGATGACTGGTACAGTAGCACCAGCAAAAAGCAAACTATTCCTACCTCTCTGCACATTTGTGACTAAGTGCTGATACGCATATTTATCAGCAGTGAGTTTCTGGGTACCAGCAGCCTGGGAGTGAAACACAGATGGATGCCAGAGAATGGCAGCAGGAAAAGCAAAGGCGCTGGGCTGAACTCGGGGATTTGTGAGGGTGAGACTTGAGCTCTCCCCTTGCAGCATTGGGACTGGAGGGAGAGGGGCTACAGCCCCACTGTTTCCCTTGTGAACATCTCTTTATGTCACATCCAGAGTGCCCTTCAATAACGCAGGGTTTCAAATCCCCATTTGGATGCGCAAGGAGCTGTGGGGCAGCACCAGGGGTCTTCCTGTTTGGCCCCATTTAGTAGCCCATTACAGCACTTAGGACCTGAAACAGTCTGGGCTTAGAGGCGTCCTGCCTGCCTACCATTTCAGGAAAAGTAGCTTTTATTACATTATCAGCTCAGAGCCACAGTGTGCTATGCGGTCCGTGAGCCAGCTCTCCATCAGTCACGGCAGGGATAATCAAATGGTAGCGGGCAAACTATTGACACCAAAGTAGACATGTTATGTGGCAGTGAGGAACTCTAGGGGCATATAAAAAGGGAGGTCAGACCACACGCATGCTTACAATGCTGTAGAGCCACGTGCCCACAAGGCTTTAAGGCTTTTTTCTGGCAACGCAGCATCCTCCAGGCCTTACACACACGGAGATACACCTGCCCAATTTGGGGGTCCATCGCCTGGCACTTTTTCCTCCCCACATTTCCCAGCATCTTTGGGGTTTCTCTCAAAATGAGCCATTAAAGGACTAAAGCAACACATTTTGGCGTGCAAGGGATCGGTCTTCTGTAATGCCAACACCTTCGGCTCTCACACAGGATATTCAAGGGCCACCGCTGCAAGGCGACGGCTGCAGCAGCACCACACACCCTCGGGTTTTGGTGGGAGAGGGGCTGCCCTGAATAAGGCAAATTCACCAGCTGGGAAGCAAAAGGGGAAGGGGACACATGGCCATGATTGCAAGGCAAGGAGGAAGGAAGAGGGCAGAAGAAAAATGATGTGGTTGTGTGATAATGTAATTAGGAGCTTTCAAATCACATCAGCCTTTTATATAGTAACAACATGGTAAACTAATTAAAAAAAAAAAAGTCTTCCACTCAAACTGTAAGCTACTTATCTCTCTCTTAAAAACTCTTTTTTCCTCTGAGATAGGTCCAAAAGTCTTGTGAAGACCTTGTTCAAGAGATCAAGGTCAAAAGTGGATGAGCAAGGAGTTTAACTCCCTGTACATCAGGGTCACAGAGAGGCCAAGGACAATTTCCATGAGTTATTCCCAAAGTCCTATGGAGAGAATGAGAGCCTTGCTGCTATGGCAGTGGAAAAGGAGATGGCTTTAAAAACGGGTTTTGTTCAATACTTTCAAAGTTTTCAATTTCCTTGCAGAGACTTATTAGAAGGAGCCCAACCTAAGACTGGTTTAAGTGGTTTTGCTGGGTCGTGGCAGGTGTCTCTTCAAACAAAAGTCTGCAAAATGGTGGGAAAGGCAGCAATTTACTAGGAGAGATGACCAGTCACCTACTCAAAGTACTATGGAGGCACCAAAAAAGTTTCAGACTGTTTCTGAAGTTCATGACTTTTAAAACAATCCTGCTTTTACAGCTGGGGTAAACAGAGATAAGTGAAAGCAACCTTCCCCAGAGCTGCATGGCAGAGAGGATGGAGTCAGGGCACACAGCCGGTGCCCCAAGCATGGCTCTTTCATGACTGAGGAAAACCAACACTAGTGCTGGCAGTGCTTAAGGAAACTGGTATGGGAAGAAGCTACCCCTGGGAGACATGAAGTGAGCAGACCAAGATAACTCATGAGCGAGATCACACCCCAGATCTGTGGCTACAGGGCAGATGTCCATCTCCTGTCTACCCTGGAGAGAAGTAGGAGCTACAGAAGCATGTTTCAGCTGGATGGATTTAGAGAGGCAGCTTTAGAGGTGACCTGGGTGATCAGTTCAGCCACAGTGACCTCAGTTTTAGCCTTTTATGCCCATCCTCGCAACACTTCTTCCATGACTGTCATGGTGATCATTAACTCACTTTGTACCCAGGATGAAACGCACACGTCCCTCGAGGGGGAACAGCAGGGCCTCCTTTTCATTGTGAGCACCAAGGAAGTTGTCTCCTCTGCAGAGGTGGCCTTGACAGCAGCTCCCTTCCAAGTAGGAGAAGTCAATGTTGCCGGGATAAAAAATAACACGCTCACCCTGGGGCTGCAGAGAAGCAACAGCCATCCTGGCACCCTCTGGGCAGGCAGTGCTGCCCAACAGCGTCCTTGGCCTGACCCATGGGTGCTTCTGGAAAGACGGCGCATAGCGCGGGCTCAGCTCTGTGATTTCAGGCGCTGGGGTGGCACGGCAGTCATTGCCTACACAGCTATAAAGATGAACAGAGCATAACCAGCGGTTCCCTTTCAGATATACCCTCTTGATTCATACCTAGATGCAGATTTTCATAGTGAAGCCCAGCTCTGGCTCCATCTCTGAAGCAATGCGCTTGGGTTTCCCCCAGGACGCTGGGGTAGTTTGGTGAATCCCCGCCACATGGCCCCAGAAGACATGCATTTGCCTAGCTGGTCCTCAAGCTGCTACAAGTTTCTGCTTCGGGTAGGAAAGGTGAAATAAATGTGGACGCAGCGAGAAAGGAGAACTTGACTGAGATACTGTAATCCCAGGGTTTCTGAATCGTCTTGGTAGTAGTCACGGTGGTTTTGATGTATGACTAACATGTATATTGATAAACATTGTGGTGTTTTCTCCGGAAGGAAAAGCTTGCAGTCATTGCAGGAGGCTAATATTTGTGCATGCTGAGTGGTAATTCTGAAAAGGGAGAAGGAGGGTGAGAACCTTGCCTGCAACTGTATGTAAGCTAACCACTTCCTGGATGCCAGTAATTCAGAAGAGTGGCCCTCACATGTTGATCTGTGGACTTATCCAAGCCAGCATCAACTGAAACATGTTAGAAATACCCTAACAGCTTCTGTATTTTCTGCAGTAGCTGTACAAAGGTGCAGGCAAGAGTTTGATCTGAGTAATTTTTTATTTCTTTTATGTTTAGTAGATGTTTTAAAATTTTTTACACCCACTGGATCCTCCAGACATTCTTCGCATGGTACCTAAATCAAAGGCCTCCAAAAGCATGGTGCAAATACCTCCCAAAGGCCAGGACCATGGCAGGAAAGAAGTGTTCCGCTGCATGGCTTTGCTGTGCTTATACAGACATTAAACTGCTTAAAACTACATCATTTATTGGCATCAACCCATAGAAAGCCTCAAGTTAGTTCAGCGAGGTCAAAGACATCCTTGAAGACACTGAAAAACAGGTGATGGCAAATGAGAAGGGAGGGAGGTGAGCCATATGTGGAAAGAAGAAGAGAGCTCATGCTCTTTGGCAGAGGGAAACTGGAGGTTTTACATGCCTGAGCCCCCTCTGAAAGATGAGGATGGAAAACCTGTCACAGCACCTCCAAACACAGGAGCCAGGGACAGAGCGAGAACTTTGTAACAAGGCAGCTCCCGAGAAGAGTAGAAAATGACCTGAGCTAAGGGGAGCAGGAAGAAAAAAAACTAAAAAACCTTTTCCACGTTTGAGTAGGATGGGCAGAAACCCAGCCCTGAAGTAAATGCCACGGAGATGCCAGCTCTCCTGCCCTTCAGTGAGGACCTGTGTGCTCCACCAGCAAGCATGTAAAGATTCGCAAGAGGCTGCATTGGAGATGTCTGCAGCAGGCAAAACTCTTGGCCACGCTGAAACCACTAGGTTTGTTTTGAGAGAAAGTGAATTTTCAGCACACCTCTCCTTTCTCCACAATTCACCCAGCACTCCTTGCGGGAGAGATAAAAAACTGTTGTTTGGGTTGGTTTTTTTGATAATTACCCCCCAAAAAAACCCAACTGCAGTGAATTGACACCACTGTGGTTTGTGGTCCATCATCTGCTTCTAAGATAACAATGCCTCCTGTCAAAACCTGAGGGAGAGCTGCACCCACACCTATTTCAGCGACAACCAGTTCAGCACTGTGTGAAAACCCAGGCAGAGGCACGCAGGACCTGAGTGCAGCATTGGTTTCTCTCTTATCGTACAAAAGTGTGTCTCAGCTGCTTCTTGCGGTGCCCAGTTTCCAGCCCACGGCTCCTTCCAGCCCTGCTGGGATGTTCTCCATCCTCTCATGCCTCCTACACCTTGAAAACACATTCCCAACCAGCCTGTGTTCATTTATCCACATATGAAAAGAACGTCTTTAGCCCTTTTTTCCCCTGATGTCCCTCCCTCTGGCTGCATTTTAAGAAGAATCGCTCCCATTATACAACTGGCCTTCCTTTCTTCCAAAATATTAATAGCCAAAATCTGCAAAAAGTAACACCGATGCAAGGGTACAGCCCAGGAGAAGGGAACGACTGACCAGGACGCGTGGATCTCCAAGGCTCTATGCTGGTGGTTACCAACTCAGCAGAGCTTTATTTGTACTCAGATGCAAAACAGACAATGCTTACTGCGGCAGAGGCCAGGTATAGAAGTGAAATTTCAACACGAGAGCACCAGAATTAGCCAAAGCCCAACGAAATCAGTCCAAAATTAGGTTGTTCAAACCATCTATTGAGCTCACTGTCACTTGCTGTCTTCAAGCGAAGATGCACAGACTTGCTGGTGACATGGCATGGGGACAAGATCTCATTTTTGGCTCATTTTTGGAGATACCAGAGCGGCGTGATGACACCTCTGCTCTGCGTACCTGCAAGTGGCTGAAAAACCTATTGTGGGCATCTTTAAAAGTAGGGCTCGAGTATTTGGTCTACTTGAGGGCTAAAGAAAGGGAATAATACAGTAAGAGGGAGCTTTGAAAGGGAATGGATAAGGAGGAAGGGGAAAGGCTCAGTGCAAGAAGAAAAACCCTATGGGGGTGAGAGAAATTAAGAAAAACTTTGAAGAAATGTGGATTCGATATTCCTGCCTCGCCGGTCAATCCCAAGCCATAGGACCTCTGCAGAGCAGCAACCGGGTGCTTTCTGCCAAAGGGAAAGCAGCAGTACACGTTCAGCAGCATGTCAGAGGGTGCCACCCGACCCCAGAGCAGGGACAGTTGCTGGGACATCCCGTCCACCCCAGAGATGCAAATGGCACCAAGCAAGTGCAGGAGAAAATCCCCAGGCTGCCATGCTAATTTGCACTTGCTGCTAGAAAAGTACACTGGAGAAATACCCCAGCACCCCCGCACTTCTTCGCCTGAAGCTCTCAGTTTGTTTTAAATACGAGTTAATCCGAAATGAACCTAATGCGAAGCGGAGAAGCAACGTTATTCCTCAAAAGGCACGCTAGAAAAGCGGAAAGCTCCGTGCCGCCTGGCACGAAAAGAGGTGAAACGGGAATGAAACCCAAGAGCTTTACCAAAAAGTGGTGCTGGTGGCTTGGCCGCAGACCTCAGCTCCCTCTCCGCACATTTGCATGGGGGTGCAGGAACCGGTCTAGACTCTGCAGGTGCTGCCAAGCGAACGCCGTTAGCGATTTGCATGGGGACTTCTTGTGACAGTGACGACTTGACTGCCTGGCATGGGAGGAAGACAATGATGAGTTGAAACGAAGTCAGGCTGCGACAGGGAAGGGAGCCAATAAATTGCAGGCCGGCGCATTATAAGGGAGACGTGCCTGTTGGCATGGCCCTGCTGCTCTCATTGTGTAGTAGTTGGTGCGACTTCAAGCTGACATCCTCTGAATCTCCGCTGGCTGGGAGGAAGGTATCTTGCTTTTAGCACTTCATTCTTGGGCAAGCGAAGAAGTGGTCCAGGTCTAAATTACAATGGCTAGACCAAAACATGCTCCTGGAAACTCCCCCAAGCTAGATCTAGCCTGCGCTTCACAAGATGGGAAGTTTCCAAACTCAAAGGCGGCCCCCACAACCCCCAGCGCCTTTCCCTGGAATAGAAAGAGGATGCTGCAATGGCAGTGAGGATGCTCCAGAGCTTCAGGAGACTTACGCAATGGGTGCTAAAGAGGCAAAGCTAAATCAGAATGGCAGGATTACATCGCCTGCTTGTCCCACAGCACCAGTGATCCAGCCGAGCCCATGGTGCTGGTGGGAGGCTGGGTATTGAGCACATCACTGCGGCAGCTCAAGGTTTAAGCTGTCTTCTGCATTTGTGTCAACAACTGCACCAGCTGGGCACCTGGAAAAAGGAATTAGACACAGGGTACTGCCACGATATGGAAGGATTCACGTGAGCTTTTACCATTGGACCTTTCTGCACATGACAAGGAGGAAAGAAGTGCCAAAAATGCCACAAAGGCCAGAAATACAACCAAGATACTGGTATGCAAGCACATTTCCCTTCCGTACCTGAGGGACCAGCCTCCTGAAGGCAGATTTTAATTGCTTGAGCTGAATTACATCCTATTTGGGTAATTTATTTAGGCAAACACTAAGCCACAGTCCTACCATCAACCTCCCAAGGAGCGTTATGGAAAGGTCTCCTCCCCGTCTCCTCAGAGTTTGACATCTTGATAAATGCAGCTAGAAGCTGGCAGGCTTAGTTAAAATGTTGTTTTGTTTTGGGTTTGTTTTTTTTTTTCCAAATACTAGTGGTTTCCATTTGAGTTGAGTCAGTAACTAAGCTGTGTCCACATTATTTGGCTTGCAGAATAACGCATGACTATTATTTCTGGTAGAGCTAAACATGGTCTTGACCCTTTTTTCTACCGCTTAAGTCAGAAGACAGTAGCTCATCTTCAGAAAAGTAGTGTCTCTTGCTTTCTAGCTTGACACAAGCTTCCTCAGCCACAACAACCAACCTCCCTGATGTCTAGTGGCACATCTCGGCTTCACACGTATGTTAATGACTCATTTCCCAACAAATGTCAGCTCTTTCCAGACTATCTGCATTTGATTGCCATAGCATATATGATCTTTGTCTCCGCTGTTTTCCACCCGTTCAAAGTGGTACAGATCTTGTGCTTGCAGTAGCTTGACAGTTCCCATCTGACTGAGTAATATCCTCCCTACTTGCAAAGTTCACCAACCACACATGAAGTCCAGCTCCCCACCTCAAAGCAGGGTCTCGCCTGTTGAGGTCCAGGCTGATTAGTTGAGGGGTTTGCAAATCCCCTTTGCCCACAGGACCCACTTCTCCAAATGGGAATTGCACACAGAGACCACAAGCTGGTGCATTCACAGCCTGAGATGAGCTATCTAGAGAGGATGGGAAGCCAGCAAGGCAGGATGACCAGCTAAATGGACCATGAGATGAGCCACAGTCCCACTCTGAAGTGAAGAGATGCAGAGAAGGCACCAGAGCACTAGTCCGCAATGCACAGCTGCCTACACCAAGACCTGCTCTATAGAGCTGGTACAGTTTAAGTGACGTGGCCAAGGGAGAAGGACGTGTCCAGCTACCTTTGAAAACCTCACTAGCCCCGTGCAGCGGGCATTTCTTCCTGCCACATCTACCAATGCCTCTCCAAGTCATAGGCCCGCTGGCAGTAAGTACCTGTAAGCGCAGTCCAGAGCACCAAAACATGCTACTTGTGGAAGAGCGACTTGGTGGGGCAGGATAGGAAGCGATGGTCCCAGCCACAGACAGGCACAGGTGAATGCTTGCCATCCTGCCAGGGTTAATCACTGCTGAGGGGCTGCTGTTGAGGGTCACAGGGGTCTGCTAGGCGTGGGAGGCTACTCAGCTATTAAAAGTTTTTGGGGAAGGAAAAGGATGAGATACGTGGGAACGGTTGAGGGGATGGGATTATGCATAGTGAGTGGGGAAGTCCCACCTTCCGGCACATCTCGGTCACATTCAGCCATAGCTGCTGGAGGGACCGCTGTGTGCCAGCCCCATCCACCCTCCCCTCCCAAGGGGGCAGCGGCACATCACACCCAGCTGCTGAGGGATGATGTTTCTGGCTGGGGTCCCAACCCTGGTGCAGCACAACACACTGCTTCTGCCATGAGGCACTTCCTACCCTAACATACCAGGAATGGACCCAAACTTGACCACCAGACTTGGGCTTACACCCGGAGTCGTTACTTTCATTAACGTCCACTAAATGTTTCAAGGCCTTCCTTTATCCTCTTTTTGCCAGGTGTCTCCCCACCTCTTCTCCTTGGGGTAGGTGTTTTCCCCACATTTCACCCGCAAGCCACCATAGGAGTAGTTATATTTAAAAAAAAAAAAAAAAAAAAAAAGGCAAGCCAAGAGCAACTGTTCTCTAGCAGCGAGTAGAAGTGCACATGGTAAGGAGGGGAAATCCAGGTCTGCACTGAGAAGGAACCACGTTGCTGCAATACAAATGTCTTTTGGGGAGATGAGCGGCCCTCCCTCCCCCTGGAAAGCCCCTTCTCAACCATTTCTCTTGGACCCAGCACCCCTGAATCAGCACTTTGGGCATCAGAGACTCGTGCGCACTGCTGAGCCAATGCAGCTACCCGGAGATGCTCTCAACAAGGAAGGAGAAACTCAAGCCCAGCTTCTGCAAAGGATGTAAACCTCACCAGCTAAAAGAATCGATACGGAAAGGAGTTGTCTCACAGCTAAAATAATCCAACATCAGGTTTGGGGGGATGAAAGAAAGGCTGGTCGACCTCACAAGTCACGCTCAAGGATGGAAGGTCAGCAAGCTCTCGCCTGCCGGGTGGAAACAGGGAGGCAGATGAAAGGGCAGCACGCAGGGAGAGAAGAAAGGCTTAGGGAGATAACTGGAAAGCGAAACCAAGAAGCATAAACCCATAGAAACCATGAAATCTGCTTTGATCTTTCCTCAGCTTTTATCTCAGTTGTCGCTTACAAAATACACCCTGAAAACTCATAAGGCCTAAAAAGTCACATCTGTCACAGGGTGCAGCCTTGGGTTGGATCCAGAATGTCGCTGAAGCTATTTGTGCATCTCCCCTCCCTTTCACACCCCACCTTCCAGCAGCTTGGGTGACTGCCTCTTGCAAGCACAGACTAGAGCATCTCCTGGCTTGAAGTTTTGTTGTGTGAGAAAGGTTTCCCATCCCAAACCTGAAGCTTCCCACCCCTGCTAGCCATGTGCAAATGGAAAACAGGGGAAAAGCAGTTTTTACCCAACCAGACCGATTTTTCAGGGGTACGCACCAAGGATGCTGATCTAGGGAGGAAAGCTCCCCGCTTGATCTCAGCCTAAAGAAAGGTCTTCCAGTTAAATTTTGCTCCCACCATTCATTTCCCAGTGCTCCAGAAAGGATTCGTTACTACTCTCCTCCTTCCACGCTCCTCTCAGCATGGTGATTTATTCCCTTAAGGTCAGAAAGGACCGTTCCAGTCCCATCTACATCAGCAAGTAGCCTGGACCAACACGATACCTGCAAAGCATTGACCGGGCATCCAGACTATGCACACATCAGGGGCTTTTTTGTTTTCATTCCTGACCCAGCCTAGTCCGGTCTCATAGACTGAACACCCACTGGAGGCTGGCCCACGTCTGGTGTGCTTTGTCATCCCGCTTAGTTTTGCCAGAAGAGAACTGAGTTCATGGTCGTGAGGACCACCCCATAGGATGGAGAACAGCAGTGTAAGTGGGGATGTTGGGGATGTTTGGGCCAACAAAAAAAAAAAAACCCAACCCACCCCCCAAATCAAAAAAAACCCCAGCCATCCAACCCTAGTGATCCAAACTGACACCCTAAGATTGGTTTAGCCCAAATTGCCTCATTGTAGCGAGCCCCAGACTGTTTCTTCATTCAGGAACACATTGCACCAACAAAAAAGACGAGCAGGGCGCCTGTGGAGAGGGGGAGCACAGGTTTTTCTCTGTGCTGTGGATGTGGTGGAAGAGATGGGTGGAACATTAGCAAGATAAATAACAGCATGGGTACAAGAAGCAATACAGCTATTTGCCACAACCCTGTAGGAGAATTCAGCTATCCCTCTTTACAATTGCTGGGTTAATCCCACATTTGAACACAACTATATTTTTACAACAGGAAGGAAGAGGCATTACTATTCAGAGTATGAAAAGCCCATGATGTACAAAGGACCAGATTAGCTTCTGGGGAAAAGGCAAAGCAACCAGTTGTGAAATACCTGGCAGCAAGACCACGCACACCGTGGGTGCATGGAGGAAAGGCACACAGGTTGTGGAAATAGACCCGCACCACTAACTTTGTCACTACAGCAGAGCAGCTTTACAGGCTGCTCAAGAGCATTACATGAAGCACATTCTGGATTTTTTGAGGTTCATTCCCACCTTAGAAATCCATGCAAATAAGAAAAACCTGATGGCTTGTCCTATGGCTTTGCCTTAAACTTCTGCAAGACACAATCCGTTGTGAAACGAGATGTTTACTTTGAGCCAGCACAGGTACCTGTGTGTATGAGAAGACCGTGCCTTGCACAGTACTGGAGAACCTGAGGCTATGAAGGGTCAGTGATCATCATAACAGCTTAAAAATGATCTGAGAGTGATTTTTAAAACCTACATGGAAATACAAAGACTTTGCATTTGGGGGAGCATAATTGCTATAGTTGACTTAAAAGCAACACCTAACAGGACTAGCTCCTAATTCCAACCCCTATCTAAGAAAAAGAAAGAAGGCAGCTGCATTGAGAAGTCAAATTATTGGAAGGAGCCAGAGAAACTGGTCAGACCTTCAAAACCAAAGGGGCATCAGGCTGCACCAGACTGCAGTCAGAGTATGAGACATAACCTTCAGAAGTGCATGCTTCCCAGCAACCGTGCCAGCCCTTTGCTGACTGAAACACACACATGGCTGGTGCTGACATGATAATACATGCTTTCTGAGAAGGCATGCATTTACAGCTGAACATGCATGGCATTGCAAAACAAAGATGCTCATAGGGTCAATGCAATGTTAAAATCTTATTTAGAGATTCAGTGATAGAAAGCAGAAAGAAGTGCAGCGTCTGCTGAGCACTGTAGATGAAACCCTTTAGTTTTGCTATATCCTTTACACCATTACAGCCTTGCTGCTTACTTGAAGACTTAACAAGGCATTTAGACACGTTGTGTGTCTCCAATCTCATAAAACCATCCACACAAAACAGTCAAAAGGCACACTTACAAAGGTCTGGAGGCAAAGGCAAGCACTGAACACGATGCAATTTGAAATACCTCTTCTATGTGGGTACTTGCTCAGGTTGTTTTCCAGGACGCAGAGGGAAAAAAGAAAAAAAAAGACCTCTTGAAATACCTTTATTAAACAAGTGACCCTGCTATTCAGTCACTCAAACCTGTTCATTTTTTTGTCCAAAGCAAGCAGCAAGCCATCTGCTGCAGGCTGGATTGGACAAAAAAAAAAAAAAAAAAAAAATTATCAAAGGCGTGATGGGCTGAGCTGCGTGCAGGGTGGGAGCACCCAGGGCCAGAGGGTGCTGAGCCACAGCCAGTGGGCGAGTGTGTGCACCCCGACACCTCCTGGTGCCTCGGGGTGTAACAGAGACACCGCACAGGCTTTGCAGAGAGGATCCCAAGTGGGGAAAACCCTTTCTTGAAGAAAAAAAAAAAAAAAGTTATTAAATCTCACCAGCTTCCTAATTGATGGAACTTCAGTAAAAGTCTGACATAACTGATATCTGAGGGAAACTTGCTTTCACTTGTTTCAATAAATATTTTATTTTTTTCTTTCCTCTATGGATCATACAAAAAATAAACTCCTGCCCTCCCCTGCACCTGAATTTTTCAGAAAACATCCTTTTCCTTTCCTTAGTTTGCTGGCCCCAGTGGAGATGCACAGATAGCTTGGAAGAAAACTACAACCAATATCCTGTAGAAAACTTGGATTCTTTAACACATAACTACTTTGACAAACACAGAAAGTTTTCTTTTTTTTTTTTTTATTTTAATGGTCTCTATTTCTTTGTTCAAACAACAATAAAGAAGAAAAATTGCCAAAGGGCTATAACATTTGTGCTTCACATTAGAGAAATATCACAGATGAGGAGGACTGCGATGTGATCCAAGCTGACCCTCCCCAAATCTATCTGATTATGGTCATGTAATAAAGTGCATTTTCCAATAAAGCAAGGTCATCTGTTGCATGTTGTTCTGGCATCAGACAAATGGGATTGGGACTCAAATCGAGTTTAGCATTGTATTTCAGATCTGTATTTTAGATTAGGATTACTGTGTGCTAGCAGGTTGATTTAAATGAAATTTTATTTATTTATTTTATTATTTCAATGAGGTGCTGCTTATACTCCATTTTCACCTCTGAAGTTGCGACTTTACTTTTAAATGGCAAAACAAATAAAAAAATTGTAACTTGGATCCTGGCATTAGGCCCTTTCTCCTTGATTTATATATACATCCACTGGGAGACAGTGAGGGGCCACTGAGATGGCTTGGAGATTTCAGGGCCTGAATTTCAGCTGACAAAATCCAACCTCCTGTTTGATGAACAGGCTACTGGACAGAGTGAAACCCCTTCTTGTGCTCACCCTAGACAACAAGGTCTCCCCAAAGCTTTCCCCTTCACTGATGCAGAACAAGTATCCAAGCTGCAGTAACTGGAAACAGTGAGCCGGAGCAGAAGGATGTTAAGGCTAGAAAGGGTTTTTCCTCTCCTGGACAGGGGATTTTCTTTCCTACGGTATTTGTGGAGGACATCTGGCTGGATATCAACGGTCTCAGTGGCAGTAGTAGCGAGTATTTCACCTGGCAGTTTTGGCTGTGTGGAAGGCAGAGGTGGTGTACGAGGGAGGCACTTGGAAAGACACTTCCCCAACATAATACGTCCACATAAAATATCACCTTAGCATAACAAAACGAGGGACTTTCCTTCTGCCTCTGAGCATGGGACTGGGGAACGTGGGCAGCTTAAATGCCTGCATCATGTAGATACAGGATTCAGACTTGCCATGGCAGAAGCTAGCTCTGTAAAAAACAAACAAACAAACCAACCAAACACAAAAATAAAGCAGCAGCTAGGTTCTCACTTTGCAGTGACACCACAGGATTCATGTATAGCAAGTCAGGAACAACAAAAAAAAAGCCTTCTGCTTTAGTTTCAGAGCTGTATTTGCTGTTTTATTCTATTGCACTGATCTTAAGGCACAGCTGTTATAGCTAAACAGTTTGTGCAACACACATACCCATACCTAGAATGTTTTTTTGATCTTCTCATAGGAAGATGTTTAATCTTGTTTGAGGAAAGACCCCGAGAATGGCTGTACTGGGTGAGATAGGGAGCCCAGTAACTCACTGTGTGCAGGGGCTGGTGGCAGATGCCCGGACAGGAGTGGATGTATAGACAAACAGACACTGAAACTTCCCCCAAGCCCCTTCCAGTGCCTGCACACGTGTCCATATTCAGCAGTTATGTGAAAAGCTGGTGGAAAGCAGGGCTCCCCGGGAGGCTCAGGGCTCAGCACCACTAGAGAGCGGCAGACACCAGCGCCACTGATACCAGCTGAGCAGGGAAAAATGGAGTGGGAAGGGAGATTTTTCACACTGGGAATCCACCCAAGTGTCCAGGTCACAGGCAGAAGATGACACTCAAAGCTGATTGACAGTACAGGAAAAATTTTAACAGCTTCGTAGGTGTTACATGTGACTGCTCTCATCATGAAGGGGTTTTTTTTTCCACTGGGTCGCCTTAAGAAAAGCAATTTTTCAAAGTATTTCTGAACCACCCGCTTTAAATTTTTTCCTAGTTTGTCATTTCTGTTAGTGGCGGTGGAGCAATAAAACTGGAGCTGGCCAGTGCCACCGCATTGCCCCGTGTTGTCAGACTCAAGCACAGGCGGGTGCTGCACAAAGACTGGGGTGCCCCAAGGAACGGGCATGGAGATGGGACACAGACGAGAAGAACCAAGCGACCGGGTGTCAGGGGAGGAATGAACAGAGGAAACTCAGGCCTGGAGAAGGAAAAAGAGAAGGAAGGAGATGAGGGAAGAGGAGGGCTTCCTCCTCTCCCAAAACACACAGGTTAGCGCTCTTTGCTCAATTCCCAGGCAAAAGCAGTAGCAACCTGTGGAACTGGCTTGTCTTGATGTTCTGCAGCAAAGTAGAGTTTAGGGTAGGTTTTTGGGTGGGGAGAGGTACGGAGGCATCCTGGAAATCTAGAAATGCAGGTTAGACCCTACAGACCCTGCAGCAATGCAAAGGGACCTTCATTTGAGGGAGGATGGAGGAAGACTGCTGCATCGAGCGGCAATCACCCCAAAAGATGATGAGGAGAAGGAGGTGTAGACAGAAAACTTGCTTTTTCCTGCACTACTTGGGGACTGGCTGAAGCCTACAGTGTGGAAAAGGAAAATAGCCTGCAGCCAACGCATTGCCATGGAAGGACAGAGCACGCCCAACAGGAAAAGTGCACAGGAAAGAAGAGGCTGGAGAGCAAACCACCAGAAATGGAGTAATGCCACAGCATCGTGCCTGCTGCAGAGCCACCAGAAGCAGTCAGAAAATGCTTCCCGTGCCCGATCAGGGACAGAGAGAGCTTGTGCTGTCCTGGGGAGGGCAGAAGGAAAGGGACAGTCCTGTACAGCTCCACCATCCCCAACACATTTAGAGGTGTCCCCCAGTTACAGGGAATGGAAGCAAGCCTGGATGAGCAAACTCAAGATGCACGTTGCTGTGTAGGCAAAGTACTTCTGTGACTCAAAACACAGAGGCAGGAGGGCAGTGCGGCAACATGCAGGCCAGAAGCTTTTGCACTGCTCTTCAAAAGCTGGCATCATCCTCCAAATTGTTGCTCTGCACATCAAGCACAGCAGGCTTATGGATCACACGGGTGTCTGATCTTATCTTACAAGGGGCATCCCTCCGAGCAGCACCAGGTAGAGGCTGCCATTTGTTAGTGTGACAAGCTGCATATGTCATACACTGCCCTGCTTTGGGCTCTAAAGCCCAGCCTTTCCTTCAAAGACACTACAGGACCCTTCTTTGCAAATACACCTGGAAACCTTAGCAGGTATAACCCTGCCTGGCTTTGCAAGCAGCCTAAAATACCAGAGTTATTTCTGAGTTAATCAAAGCACACATTCTTGTGCTTATGGCCTGAAAGAGTATTAATATAGCTACACATCCTGACTAAAGCCAGCATGGCTGAGGAGTATGTACTGTGAAGGACTCCCACTGCTGAACTACTCTGTGATAGTTGACCCTACAAGCATGCCAGTGTTAAAAGGACAGTCTGCTAGGAAAGTATCAGTCCTTTTTTTCCAAGTCCAGAGAGACTTATTAATATATCTAGAGTTTTGCTAGAAGCATGAAGACTCAAGTTGTCCTGGTTAAACCACAAGACAAGTTTACATGCAATGCCTTTTTAGTATGTGTATACTGGCTATGTTCCTAGCTAGAAAGCTCAAAGGTTCAGTAGTCTTAAGCTGAGACATGAGTGTAACTGTTCAGCTGTACACCTGGAAACAGCTGGAACCTGTTAGTGTCACAGGATGCCAGTGTGCCACATATAAAAGTAGATAAATACTACAGCTGCTGAGGCTTCCCACCAGGAGCAGCTGGACAACCAGAGCACAGGCTGCCTGCTTTGATCACTTGAGTACGTGATCTCATGTAAAATTTACGTTTAATTGCCAGGAGAGCACACATTAGGGATCTCTGGTTTTTTGAATCCCAAAGAGAAGCAGTGGTGGGATCAAAGGGAGCTCGAGGTGAACTTCTTTCCTAATTTCTCCTGGGTTTTTGCTTGCAAGGGAGTTTTGCATCCCATAGACACGTTTCCCCCAAGACAATGTTGGATGCTTACTTGCTAAAAAGTAACATGGGTGCAAGCCTGCAGTGTAGGACTTCCAGAGGTGAAAGTTAAAGGAGGGAGAGACTGAGGAATGGCACTGTTACCCTAACACCTAGCTAAGCCTGTGAACCTCGCAAGAAACTACCAAGTTACTCCAAAGTCCTCCAGTCCAACAGTTATCGAGATTTGCCCCTGTCAAGTGCAATACACAGCTAGTGAACATGACACAGCATGATCTATTTGGTTTTGTACAGTATTTCTTGGATTTGTGACAGTCAGTACTTCTGAGTAGTGATACAGGTGTCAATTGACTGAGTGAACACAGTTCAGTAGAAACACAAAATCCCCCTATAAAGAAGCATACATAGACACAATAACCAGTTCTTTCCAGACAGCCGCAGGAGGCCAACACAGGAGCTGGGCTAGCATTTTCCCCAGGGTTTGCACAAATTGCCACCCAGGAAGCATTCAATTCTAGGTACTGGTTGATATAACCAGCCCATCTTACAGTTATGTCTCAGCCTCACTTGAGCCTGTTTTTTTCCTGTTTGACAGTACAACTGGCTATCATTTGAGCTGGAGGGCAGTGATACTGGGAAAGCCACTGGGCTGGAAGGCATTTGGCTGCTTCCTGGAAAGCGACACAATTTTACAGGCAGGGTGGGTAAAATGCATTTCCATATCAAACCTCCTCAAAAGCTGGGATTTTTAATACTTTGGAAATAAGAACTAACAGAAAGCAACAGTTAAACAATGCTTTAGGTCTATTGCATGGTAGCCTTATCTTCTTCAACACTCATCCAAGCATTTGTAGGCAACTGCAATGGACCCTCCCAACTGTTTAATTTGTCATGCTAAAGCAAATGATGTTTATCTGCCCAGAACTCAAGCACATGGGACTGGGAGACCATGTAATGCAATGGACAGCATCACAACAGCGTGATTCATAGCAGATTTACATTGAGCCCTGCCTCACCCAAAGTGTTTTCTCTACTCAAGTTGAATAAGCCCGTGGAAGTGTTTAAACGTCACGGTGCTAAATGCTATTGGAATATTTTTTGCTACTCAAAGGACTCCTTTCTGTATCAGCCCTAGGATTGTGCCTCCACTGCTTCAGGTAAGGAGAGAAAGGTTGCTGCACCCCGCCTCCGCCGCCACTAGATATTTTATGACATGCACAAGGTCAGAGTCCCTACCCCAGCTCTTGCACAGCTCCAAGGCGAGATAGCCCTGTTTCGTCCCCATCACTGCTCTGCATTGCTTTCTTGTCAGCCTCCTCTGAGACATCCTCTCAGATGGGCAGCTACAAACTCACAGGCAGGAAGCCCTGCCCACCTCCTTTCCTTCTTCCTCTCCTTCAGACAGAGGAAGTTGAGGTGAAGGTGCAAGTCCAATTACACATCTGTGTCACGCTCCCAAGCTGTCACCAGTTCCACCTCCTCACAGGTAATGCCACAGCTATTTGCCCTACCCAGTTGATGATATTTCCTCAGTTTCTGAGGTCCTGAGGTGTCTTCCGAATTGCTTGAGCTATCAGGGTGTTTGCGTAAATAGCAGCACACTCACACCTTCCTTCCCCAGCCCCTCCTAAGGTTAGTCACCATTCTGCCTAACCTCAGACTAACCTGCAAGCAGGGAGCCCATGTTTCTACCACACCTACAGAAAAGCCCTTCTTCTGAGGTGCAGTTACTCCATTCTGCTCGTAACCAGTGTAAGTGCTTGCATTTCAGGGTCATGACAGATGCCCACCACAAGCCTGCTTCTGTATAATTGAGGCTGGAAGACATCAGGAGGCCCTCTACCAACACACAAGATCTGAAACATGGAGGAAACGATTCGAGCTCATTATTCTTTCCCGCACGATACATCCCAAGCAGTGGTAGTCAATCACAGGACGCGCAGCAAGTGCCCCGCTACTCTGTAACTGGGTACACAACAACACAACCCCTTCAAAGCTGCGTTTGAAGAGATAGGAATCTTTAAGTCTTTATTTGAGCCTGAGTGAACTTATTTCCTATCAGCAAAATCCCCACCCCTCATCAGAGTGTCAGACTATTTTCGCTAGTGAGGTATGGTTGCTTTTCCTGAGAGGCTGGCTACCTCGCTGTACTCGAAAGGAAATGGGATCCTTGCAGTCCGTATGCACTTTGAAGTGCATGGAGGAAGTTGCGGTTTCTTCCAGAATTAGTAGCAAAGGAGAGCCAAGTCTTCCGCCTTTTCCCTCTAGAAGGAGCCTGGGACCTGCCAGGAACTCTGTTTCCAGAGCTTATGCGATCACCAGCAACACTAGCATGTTTGTGAAGTTACTTCAAATTAGTACTTAAAGTGGAAGTAAAAGCAGTCACTGTCCTAATCTGAAACCTCTGTTCTGTAGACATCTTTTTCACTGAGAAAGACAGGTTGGTTCAAAGACATGACAGGAAAGTTTTGCATGGAAAAAGTAGGATCCTGGGGCAATACCAACCGAATGTGGATTTTTCAAATACAGAACTTCTTTCCTCCTCCACAGTCCAAACAGCCTCAGCCTGTCCCCAAAAGTCAGAAGACTCTGTCACGGAGCAGTAAGTCTTTTTCTTGCTTGCTGCTCTATTTAAACAGTCACAACCCTCCGCAGCTGACATTGCAAACCCTTCCTGCGCTTTGAAATGACTCAGAGGGAGGAACACCACTTTTCCCCCCCTTTCTTCCTGTCCCTGAGCTCCTCAGCTCCCAATATTGGGTTGGAAAAACCTATGGAGAGTTTCAGAGTCATTTCTCTTCCCCACAGCTAACATGAGGGTGAAAACAGTTTCTCGGGCAGTGCTCTGAGCTGATTTTTGGCTCCCTGGGGCAGAAGGGGGTTGTTTGTGACCTGGTGGCAGTGCACTGCACTGCTGTTACCTGGACCATTGTGTCCTGCTAGACAGGGACATAATTTGAGAGCCTAACAGGGGAGCCCATGCTCCCATCACTGGTTTGGTTGTTTTTAAGTTCTGGGTAGAAAACAAACTAGCACAAGTCTAGTCATCTGTTCCTCATCCTTAAAAGCCTGACTCTACCCCTGCTGCCTATTTCCCAGCTCCTTCTTTCAGATGCTCCACACCTCCGCTGATAGTGTGTTACTTGCTGGCTCTTGGTGAATGGAAAGCAACTATCCAATTCTAGAAAGTTTAGGACTTCTCAAAGGAGCAGGTTGACTTCAAGGGTTATTATTTTATTGAGATGAAGTTTAAAGTCCTTGAAATAGTCATGTTTCCTCTAGGAAGCTTTTAAAATGTGGAGGTGAAGAGACCCCTACGATTCACTGGGACCTTGGAGCCAGAATTTCAGCAGGTCTTTGGTGATCAAATGTAGCGAGATCCAACAACTACACAAGCTTCAGCACTGTCTGTCCATTCACTTCCTCAGGTGTATACCAGCTCCGCTCCCTCCTCCATTCATTCTCTTCTTACCCCTCTGCTTTCATCTATAAGACAAGCCTGGTTTGGCAGACAAAATAACACATCTTTCCCCAGAAAGAGCAAACAAACCAGAAGCAACCCAAAAGACTATTCCTGTGGGTTCAAGACAGGGTAACAGCTCCTCTCCCCAGCACACGCTTTGCTCACTTCAACTTATTAGAGAAAACAGACTCTTTCCTTCTTTCCCCAAGACCATCTTTTCAACCATTTAGAAAACTGCTGGGCTGGCACAAAACTTTCTAACAGAGGGTAAATTTCAACTCAACTTTTTCCAAGACAAGTTGTATTGACACCAACAAGCCTGTGTTCTTCAAGGGAGAGGATGTACTGCCTTGCCCTCATGCCTGATAACACCTAGCCGAGAGAAAGTCTCTCCACTACACAGTCAAATAGAGACTTCTACTCACATCTGAAAGAAGATGAGGTCAAGATGTATTTCTACGAATAAACAAGTTCCTATCCAAGTTAAATAGCAGCCACCAGCATAAACTACTAGTAAAACGATTGGAAAAACCGTATGTACTTAAATATCAAAGCCTAACCCCTGTCAGGAGCCGTAAGAAGAGCAATGAAGCAAGAGTCCTGTCCTCCCTGCAACCAGATTGTGCTTCACAGCTCTGTTCCCAAAGGCCTGTCTGCTAAGAAACGTGGCCATCAGGTTTTCTACAAGCAGCAGGCAGCTTGCTGTGAGGGCAGGCTCTACACCTGGGCTTAGCTAGAAATTGGTATGCTGCCCAGTTCCTTCTAAAGCACTCCCACCTGGGAGCCTGGGAAGATGAGTAAGGGGGATGCTTGCTTTGGTGCATTCCTCAGCTATCTGGTGATTGGCAGCAAGAGAAGATGAGTCAAGCTAATTAGAGGAAGACAGAAGCAAATTGATGTCATTTTACCCCCTGAATACTTCCCTACAGGCTTCTGTCATCCCCACTCTGCAATGATTTCCAAGCTTAAATTTTACAAGCTCCGAGCAGCGTGTTAGTTCGCAGAAGCGCACAACCCGTGAGGGCAGTAAGTGGTTTTTCTCTACTGGAGAATCCACCACATCATCCCAAATGCTGGGACAGGGGAGTTATACCATACCATCTCTGCCAAGGGTGGGGTAATGCTGGGCATTGCCTTTGGAGAGCAAGGATGCTAGGGGAATTCTGCAAGTGCACGATGAGTTTTCTTCATCATGTGGAAAGTCATTTCCATAAAGCGGCACTGAAGTGGGAACACATTTCCAGAAATCCGCAAATGTCTTAGTAAATCACTGTTGCTTTCAGAGGCACAGAACTTTCCTTTCATTGATGTTCTACTGCTCTCTCCCCTCTTTGTAGCAAAGCATTTTAGCATATGTCAGAAAGTAGTTCAGCATTAAATTTGTGCTCAAGGAACCAAAAAATCCAGGATTAACAGGTTCTCCTCTCTCCTTTCATTCTACTTACACGTTTCCAGTGACCCATTTTACACAACCTGGAGGGCTGAAGGGACTCTGCAGCCAGATTTCTCCTAGTTGTTAGTATTTCAACATATAAGCAGCCCTGAGCTTGTTTTTCCCTGGCCATGATAAAGAGTACAGATTGCAAAAGAGGTAGTTTCTGACTATTCCAGCCACTTCATGGCAGGCTACCCAGAACAGTGCTGCAATAATGCAGTAAGAAACAGATAGGATTCAGATAACTGATTAATACTGACATTAAGAACCGAAAAAATTCAAACTGCCCTTATTATTTCCTTTTTTTTTTTTTTGAAGCCTAATTCCCTGAGAAAGCTAATGAAACCACAGGATAAAACATATGACTTTCAGGAGATTATTGTCCTTCCTAGCCTCTCAGAAGGCTTTGTTTTTCTCAGTACAGATAACACTCACACCTAAAGAAAACTTTAGGAAGTTCTTGATAGGACAGCCCTACTGTGGGATTAGTCACGTTCATAGTCACCCTCTCCATCAGTGGGCTGCCAGGCTTGGATCACGTAACATTCGTCCACAGTGCAATACCCCAGATAAATGCAATGCCTCGGTTTAAAAAAATCCCCTTATAGGCTGCAAGTAGTGGCTTGTCAAACCTCAAGTGCCCTGCAGGCTGCACTTTAAAAACCTCTGTCCTAGATGATTTCTCTGTCAGGTAGGTTCTTTTTCCCCACAGCTATTCTTATTTGCAGGTTGTTTTCATCTGTGGAAGTTTCATTTCTGCTGAAGCTAATGAAGCTGAACCCTAGGAGAAGACTCTGATTTCTATCAAGCCCTCCAACTCCCTAGAGAGCCGGTGCGAAGTCAGCTAAGAAATCGTTTCTCTCAACATCTGTTTTCTTCCTACAATTTCTTCTCTTAACAGGCTCCTCTACATGAAAGCATTTCCCTGCCATTTCCCATCAACTGCACATGGAAGAAAAAACTACCATTTCCCTAATCTTTGTCTTGCTGCTCTGCGTTTCCACCCAGGCTTCCCTCAAATTATCCCCCACCATGTAAAAATTACAGACAGCCACAGCCCCCTTTTATAGGGTAATCTGCAGCTCCCTCTTCTAAATTTAAACACATGGGATGGCTGAATGACTTCTCTGCTCCTTCCTCACCAAACAGGTTATTTTATAGACTAGTGACAGCTGTCACTCAGTACTTCTTCCCTATGCAACCACTGGCCCTGCAGGTTTGCCTCTCTATCCCCCTGCAGAAGTGGCTCTATTACTCTTACCAGTCTAGCACGAAGCATAAGCAAACAAGTAACATCTGTGTCTCGGCTTGAGTATGTTGCCCTTCACCAAGAGGACATTTTGGGCATCCTTTGGCCAGCTCTTAGCTTGCAGAAGACTCACCTACCTATATGGTTTCAAAAATCGGGAGGACTGATGTGGCTGAGTATCAGTGTGAGATTACAGCAGAACTCCTGGCCTCTGAAAGGGACTGACCCTGTGCTCTTTGCTCAGGTTTTGAGCTGAGGTGATGTTGCTGGTGTCAGTCTTGCTGAGCAACACACAAGCAAAGTGAACATGACATCCCCTAAAGAGCATTTTGTGGTCACATGATCATCTGCTCCTATGAAGACAGGCCAGCCCACAACACAACTGGCAAGGGGGTAAGTATGGGTGAAGGAATCAAACTGTCTATAAAAGCCCAAGAGAGGTTTGGGTGGGTTGTGGATGTAAACTTGGAAGCAGGCAGGAAAAGGAAGGCCTCCAATCTTTGTAATGCAGTCCGAATAAGGGATTTGCAAAACAGCTGTGTCTGAGTTATCAAGTGTGCTTGAAAGAAAGGGCTTGAAAGGCACCCGGCTACACCGGATTGGATCTTTCCCAGCTGTCAGCAGCAATTTCACTGGAAGACTGTAAATGAACAGCCCTGGAGAAAGGCCTTGACAAGGCTGGACACAGGCACCACTGGCAGTGCGAGACATGGTACATCTTGCTTGCTTACATCCTTTACGGCTAAGGGAGTAACAGTACCCCATGTGGTTATATCTGCTGCTGCAAATTTACCTGCCACAGGTGAGCAAGGGCATATTAATCAACCTGTTGTGCTGATCAACTTAAAACTACAAATGCTACCTCTGAGCTTGGATTCCTGTCCAAACCTTTCTCTTGGAAACAGTCTGATAGCTTATCCATGGCAAGTGCTGGTATTTTGCCATTATCAAGTGACCACATAAATAGCAAAAGTATCCTCTGTTCTTTGTTTTGCCATATGGGAACCTGTCCTCCAAGAATTTCCCATCTCCAGGAAGGTAAAAACCCCACCAAGTTCTTGTTCCACTCTCACTTTTGTTTCTCTTCATTTGGCAAAATAAAAGGGTTGCTGCCCTTAACAACTTGCAGCATTTTGAGAGTTTCAAATGGCTGGCAGGGACATAAATTGTCCTGATTTTCTTACCCAGAAGGGCATGGCAATGCTATTGGGAGGTTCAAGTAAGTAATCACAGTTAGATATCTTTCTAAACATGTACCAAAAAGATTTGCATGCCTTAGATATGCCAGAAATGGGGGAAGAAGCACTACCCCAGCCTGGCTTTTCATATCCCATAGGAGCTGCTCTAAACCACAAGAAGACTGTTGCTTAAGTAAGACCTTACCTGATGAAGGCCAGGGAAGGCAATAGTGAGCTGAGGACAAAATACCATTTTGGAGCCAAATAGCAAAAAAATGACAGATGAAGTAGAAGGAAAGTGAAAACAAACAATTTGCTAACACTCTGCTCTTCGGACACAGCAGGGTATGTTGCAACACCTTCTTCCCAAACCTAACTGGATCAGTCCAAAGTACAGAGCTGGAGACTAGGCTCAAGGCTGTTCCACAGGGGTATTCACTGGTCTTGTGTGGCTCAAATGAGTTAGCATTTTGCTAGGTTGGGATTTTGGAAACCAAATGTTAGCATAATGGATGGCTACATGGAGCAAACTGTCACAGCTTCATGGTATGGGGGACCCAAGTCTCAAGGATGCACTTGGCTATATGCCAGATTGGAGATGACTCACCAGTCCCCCTTCATCCTTTAAATTTTTCTTTATATGTTTCTCAAAATAGTTTATTTTCAGTCCTTTAATGAGAAAGTCTTATGTCCAGAATCTGACATTCCTTCTCTGGCATTGATAGGGCATGGGAAATGGTTTATTCTAAGTCCCCACTCTCTGGAAATTGTGCTCCAGTCTAGATCCACCTCCCTGCACACACACACACAAAACAATTGGCATCACTAGGCAGCTCTAAAAATGCTTGTGATTAAAGATAAAATGGTAAAATAGACATTCTCCATCTTATACTTTGTGATCTTTGCTTATGTCTGTCTGCTCAAAAGTTTCTGTTAAGACACCAGGTCTGGCCAATTACTCCTGGCTCAATCTACTGCAGGGTATTTCTGCTTCTGAAATGGAAATTAAAAGACTGGCCCAGTCTCAAAGTGCAGATTTGAATTTCAGACTTCCTGCAGTTCAGGAGCATTCTGACTTTAATTCAGCCCACAGTAATGCAGGACAGTTTTGCTTGCTTGTTTGTTTTCAAAAACCTGTTCCTAAAGATAAGAAATTAAGCAAGTATTTGCACAAGTCAGGTGTTGATTAGGTATTTTATATCCAAAGTTTTCCCTCTGGCATAACCCTAGGATGTACAAGACCTGAGTTTCAGAGCTCATGAATCTCTTCAACTCCTTCAGAAAGTAGTGGCAGATGGAGGTGTTCAGCTACTGGAAAAATCACCCTCTCCGCACATAGGTGGAAAAATGCTGCCCCTGTTTCACATCCAAATCTCTGCTAGGAACTTGAACAGTCCTACTTCAGTATTCTTCAAGAAATTGCATATAACACGTATGCATCACGTTGAAGGAGCAGTCTCAGCTTCAAAAGCAAGCTCTATGATTACAGCCTGGCCCACGTTACTGTTGGAGGAGAGAGGTGATCTGCCAGCCCCAGTTAGGTGCTGGTGGGATCCAATGAAGGTGGACCAGCAGCTGGAGCACAGACTGGCCATGCTCCAGACTTAAGATTTATCGTGAATGTGTTACAAGAACTGTTGCAAAAGCAAGTCCCTGTAGCTACCTACCTCCCCTTCTTCAGCTTCTCCAGAAATAGTGAATCCTGGGTACCCTTGAGTGATACAACACCACAGGGACTAATACAGTCCTTGCACTATTTTGTACTCGAGATGACACTAGAAGACCGAGCCCAACACACACGACACCAACAGAAGCAGTAGCCCAGGGATGTGCAGGTTCTTTCATACAGAACTAGTTGCCTTGCAAACAACCAGGCCAAATTTTGCATGCAGATGTGTGGGGTTTTCCAACTGGGCAGGAAAGTGGCTTTACTCAGCTGGGTAAATTTCCATAGCATAAACTTGCTTCTCAAAAAACAGCCTCTTGAGGTTGGGTTTGAAGCACGGACAAGAGGAAGTACAGAAAAGTGTGTGCTGCTGTTAGCTACTTGAAAAAGGACTTTGATCTCCAGAGCTGACAACCTAACACCTCCAAGAAGCAATACATTTCACAAAGCATTTTATTTGCCTTTTATATAATGTAAGGCACACAGGACATCAGTTGAGGGGTAAGTACCAGATACAGAGCACTGTCATCTACTACTGCTTATTAAAAACAGGGCTGGCTTACTGCTCACAGCTCAAGAAATAATGCCAAAAGATAGAAAATGATCACAGAGCAACAACATCAAGCGATGGCCAGAACAGACCTAAATGCTCTACACACCACAGCATCTAAAAGATTGGCCTGGAAAGATGAAAAGAAAGCAGTAACATAAAAGCTTGAACCCCAGTGAAGCAGAAAATGATTTATTACCAGAGCTGGCATGGCTTTAACCCTCTGAGGACTGAAAGCTATATAGAGAAACAGTTCAGTCCTGTGACTTCAGGTGGACCTTTTGCAACAGATAAACCACAGGGGCATTCAGAAGGCAAGCTTCTACAGCAACTGTGGTCAAAACCCATTAAATGGAATAGGAGAGTTAGCAAATTCTCCATTACACAGGGTTGCTTTCCAACAACTGTGACAGTACAAAAAAAAAATTCCAAGTAAACCCTGATTAAAATGTACATCAACATACACAGCATATGTAAATAGCACTTCATTTAACAGTCAAGCCTTTGAATCTTTTTTATTGAGAATTACATGCCAGTTATAGGTTGGCCTTCTCGCAACTCTGCATTTGTGTGCAATGGACATGCATTCAAGGGGTGTGTTTCTTATGAAGGCAGAGTTCGGCATGTAAAGGTAGGGCCTTCAAGAAAGCCCTGTGGCATCAGCAAGGAGAGCAGGGCACGGGTTAGTGCTGAGCACCTGGGGAAAGTCCAGCCCTATGAAATTTAACAATGTCACTGGGGCTCATTTAGAGACAAACACAGCTCACTATTTGCATTTGAAGAACAGTGCTCTAACCAGAAGGCTGGCTGAAGATCCTGCCCATGGCAGACAGAAGAATTCTAGGAAAGGGGAGGCTGAAGGGCTTTTTTTGTCCCATCTTCCAACATTAAAAGGGAAAAGAATGAAAAGGCCAAGAGATTTTACACATTATTTCAGTGTTATGTCATTGGGAGAGAAAGAATACTGTCCTCACCTGTACAGCAACCTGCTGCTCTGAAAGTGATGGTAAGATGGCAAAAAGCAGCAGCAAGTGACCCTGGTTCCCCCTCAGGGTATACCTGGCAAAGCCAGCTCAGATGCCTCTTTGTGGGCTGCAGCATAGATTTACCCTTGTTCCTGCCACAGTCCAACTTTTCTAACACTAGCATCAGTCTCAAACTCCTGAGAAGGCTACCAAGCATTCTTCTCATTCCAAGGGCACTTTGAAACACTGACTACTGAGATCTTTCTCCAGACTGCCAATCTGCAGAGAAAGGCTTTCCACACCACTTGTCCTCGATATATTCACACTGGTGGCTCACGCTTCTCCCTACCTCCTAGTACTCCAACACGGTGCTCTTGGAGCTGCAGCCACTGCTCTCTCTTTCCTTCAGGCCCAGAGATATGTTGATTGCTTTTCATAGCAGGGCATGTCTGTAATATTGCACACATCCAGCAGCCTCTGCAACTAACAGTCCCCCCTAAAGGAACTAAAAGTCACCCTAAAGGGACTAATAGGACACAGCTGAGGCATTTGCAGTCAGACAGACATTGCCTCTTTTCGGAGAGACTAAAGAGAGGGATCCAAAGTGGTTCATTGAGGAAAACAGAGGGGATATCCTAGAGAACTGTTTTCAAAACCCCAACATTGAATAGCAGCATTCTGCACAGGAATGCCTGGTCCCACTTCCTGCTTAATTGCATCCAATTCCCCAAATTTACCTTTGTGAATACATGCTTACTGCATGTGCAGCTGCCAGCAGCCTATCTGATCAGTGAAGTAGGAATAAAAAGGTCCCCTCTTTCTGCAGTCCCATTCTCTGATCATCAGCCAGGTTAATTGCCTGTTTTTTCTTCAGCTACACATCTAAGTTCCAATGGTTTTTCTGCCTTGTAACTATGGCCTGGCAAGATCAAAGCTTACCGGTAAACATCCCAGGCCAAATCCCCTGCTGAGTGAAAGCTGCCCTCTGCATCCTGAGGATTGTGTTATCATAAAACCTAGCTGAGCTGAGCAGCGGGCTTGGCCCTGTTAAGCCCGTAGTCAACTGTTGTTGAGTTTGCTCCCTCTCAGGTCCTAAAGTCCTAGGAGTGCTGAAATAGTCCCTGGAGAAGCAAGGAAGTAGGAGACAAAAACCAGCACTAACCCCAGCTCCTGATGTCTTTGGCAGCTGAATCAGGCTGAAGGCTCTGGGCCAGTGAGCATGAATGTCCACCTGGATTGAGATTTTTGCCTCCAGGAGCACCTTGCTGGAGGAGCTGAAAGGTGGAACAGGGAAACACCAGAGCATGCACAGTGACATGTAACCAGAAGCTGTGGACTAAGAGCTCTGATGCTAAAACAATCCAGAGAAGAAAAGCTGAAGGATTACACTTGACTGTAGGCACTCAGGAGTCAAGTGTTGCAGCCAGGTGACTTAAATAAGAGAAGCAGAGGTACTGTCACAGAGATTATACAGCAGTGTAAGTTAAAGCTGCTGTTATTCCCCTGGAAGGAATTAATCTGTATTCATCCTGGAGATCTGAGAAGAGTGCTAAACTACTACCATAGGTAAGTTGTTTATTAAATCAGCTAGTAGACGAGAGGATAAGAACCCAGACATTATTATAGCCAACAAAACAGCCCTTAATTATAGTGATCTTTTGTATTTAGCTGTATCCAAAGATACCAGGTGAGACTGCTATATGCAAATGAAAATAAGATACACTACATACATAGCAAATAAGTGCGCAGCACTTGCTTCACTGCAGTAACACACCAAGCACACAAAAAAGGTAAGGAGAGATTTACCATTCTCGTTTTGCAAACAGGACAACAATTAGCTAAATTTCTATAGGGTGGGACAGCAGCTACTCAAAAGTCATGCTGAAAACCCAAGACAAAGCTAGGAATCCAGCCCATATCATCTTTATGCCAGTCAAAACCTTTCCAGTCTGTAGGAAACAGCATACCCTTAACAGCCATGGATGACAGCAAAGATAGGCCCTTCTCTAGAAAGCCACAGCCACAGCCTTAGGAAACTTACCTGTAGCAGTGACTGTATCAGTACACAACTGGTATATAAACAAAGATGTTATAAGCAAGGTCCAAGACTTAGCACTGGTATTCTTTCTTCTCCTTCCCTCTTCCTTTTTATGAGTGCAAAGATGTATAGCTGCAGAGTGGAAAGACAAATCCAATCACCCCACCTCTCAAACCCTCCTCTAGAAAACCAATATAATCCCATAGACTGCCAAAGGAAGAAAAAAAAAAAAAAAAAAAGGCCTGTTCCTGTTAGAAACTTGTGGAAGATCACCAGTATTCAACCATTTTCTGTACCATCTCACTGCAAAACAGAAAGCCTCAGTGTTGCGCTCATCACTGGAAGAGCTTTCCTCTGCGCTGACCCTTGTCTTTTATCAGGTCCTGAACCAAACCATGTGGAAGAAGAGAAGTGCATTTCCCCCCACTTGGATATTTAAGACATGGTACACACTTTAAGAATAGTCCATAGGCTGCCCATAAAAATAGAATGCTTCAGTTTTTGCCAGTTACCCAAGATCAGCCTTAATAGCAAGCAATGGGAATGTAAAATCAAAGAACAAATGTTTTTAGTACAGTCTCAATATTAATACTACAGCTTCCTTGTTTGGAAAAAGTTGTGGAGGAAAGAAAATGGTACTGATTTCTAACCATACGTTTGAGCAAGTCTATGAGATATGCTCTGTTCATCCAGATAAGAAAATCTCGGGACCCAGACCCTCCGATGGAAGCCACCCCTCATGCTAAATGTTCACACCAGGGATTATTTTCAGAGAACATTCCCCCATCTAACATACCTGGGGCAAAGGTATCTCCCATCCAAATGATAAACATACTTAATAGCTGTCTAGCACTCAGCTAACTATGAACAAACATTTGACGTGTTCTATGACTGTGCATCCTTAGCAGGATAAGGTGCATGTTTTTTACCTTGAAACAGAAATCCGTGTTCTCCTAAGGATTAAGAGCCACACAGCGTACATGTATACACATCAGAGGAGTATGCATCATCACCATCACTTGCTTGGTGGTGTTTTCTTTAACAACACCCTGAGAACTAATGTGGAATGAGAGAGTTTGGGGTGCAAGAATGAATCCCTAACTTGGGCTTGTAAGAATACTACAACAGCTATTCCTGTGGCAACAGTAGGCTGTGGAGGTAACTGATCAAAGTATACATCCTGAGAACAGAACAAAACCAAATTCCTTCAACGGAGCCACATTTGATTTCACAACTGATATAAGTAACTAGAGTTGCATTTACAGCATTGAGTGTGTGGCTTTTCCCAATTGCCCAGACAGTATAAAGGTGGCAGGATTACATTTAATGGAACAACAAAAGCTTAGAAAAGCAAAAGGCAGACAGATGAGCTCTGGATGAGCTGGATAGTGCCTCTGGTAAGACAGCACTGCTGAATTTAAGTGGCATTCCAAGAAGAGGAGGTCTTGGCTTCATCAGTGATACACCAAAATTGCTTCTTACAGCTTGATTTGAGTGAGGGACAGCACACAGCTGCTGCAGGAGCATAGAGCATCAACTGGGACCTGCAGAATCCCTTTGCTCTCCTGATACAGCAAGGGAGGAGCACTCCACTTTGCTCTTTGTCACAGAACAGCTTTCCCCTCCTATTCATCTGACACCATGCCAATGTCTTGGGCAAGGAGTTGGCATGTAAAACACACCTAGGGGCTGATCATCCACGGCGCAAACCACTAGGCTACTGGCCTTTGCTTTCTTAATCTTGGCAGGACAGCACGTCAAAACCAGGGATCACCCCAAGTCCTTTTGCTCCTTAACATAGTTAATAATTGAGCTCTCAAAAAATACTTCCTAGATCCCTGGCTCAGTCACTGTTCATGAGAAGACTGCTATTTAGACCACAGTAATGTTTTCCCAAGTTCCCTGGAGACTTGGGATTGTAAATTCAACTCTAGTCTTTGAAACATTTTACCCACAGCTACATGAAATCCTCAGAGAACAAGCATACAGGCCCTTGCAAAGTAAACAGAGATGTTCCATCTCCACCCTTGCATAACTTGCACAACTGCAACTCTCTTCAGCTTGGTCCACATATCCCATGTAATGCACAGTAGGCAAAGCTCTAGGTGCACACACAAGGCTGTTACAGAAACGGGACCCTTCGAGGCACAGCACAGGGCCTTCCCAGGAAACAGAGGGCATCTGTACTTGGAAAATGCTGAATACCTCCTCCCACAGCAACTGGGGCAGACACGGCATGTTATCAACTGGTCATAATGCTGGTCCTGCCATGCTACCAAAGGCAACGTTACATTGGAGCATGAATCCCTGCCTGGGCACATCTTTTTATACGAAATGCCCCACTGGGAAGAAACAGGTGGCCTAGCTCCACTCCCATCAAAGTCTACAAGCCCTATTTTCTCACAGGCCCTTATGCTTCCCACCTTTCCACAACAGCTATGTCATTCTCTGTTTTCAGCTGATTTATCCTTGACAGCTGAGAACTACAGTAGGGAGCTGTTCCTATCTTTATTCCACTGAGGGGGAACAAAGGAAGTGAGAGATTCAGAAATACACAGAAGGTCAAGGAGGAAGCGTGTGACAGAGCATGGAGTTGCATCTGCCTTTCTAGGTCCAGGACAAAATTTCTCACCATAGGCTAGTTCTCCCATTGACTTCCCTGGGTGGGAACAAAGCCAGCAGTGAGTACTCTGGAAATCCTATCAGGAATGCTTCCTTCATTTAGATGTTTTAATAGTGTTCACGTCTCTGATGAAGACATACTTGCCACAGCCAAAAAACACCCCACCAGCACTCTTTGAAGGAGAAATTAAATGCTTCATTAATTCAAAAATTGTTGAGACTGCAAATCAGGAACAGAACATACAGGTCTAGAGGCAAGATTACTAATAATTCATGAGCAAAATGCTATGTTTATGCAACACTAAGGATGAGATTTTAATTGCTTATTACTCTAATTGATTTCATTCAGTTGTTATGGCAACTTTCTCCTTTTAGTATATGCACTACACTAGACACTTACAGGTTTAAGCCATGAAGTAAGGCTATGTGACACACCACAGCTGCAACATGTATTGTAAGTTAATACTGACTATCTGCTCCTATGATGTGTAGTAGGCAGAGACCATAGTCAGAGCTGGCTAACATCTTCTAGTCTAATGTTTTATTATTATATGCAGTTTCTCTTGGCTGTCCCAACTGATGACTTTCATGCTTACCTCCACCACTAACTATTCTCAGTTTAAACTACTTGGCACTCCACTTGAGCAAAAACAGTGGCCATTTTGTGAAGAAGCTAGTTAGTAATGGCAGTTTTGTCAGCACATATGTTAGACATTATCTCATCTATATTCTGACTCTTTTCCAGAAAAGCTTTTACACAACAGGAATTCAGAGCATGAACTCAAAGCCTGACAGTTGAGACCTGAAGTCAAAACCATGCCTTTTGCAGTTCAGTTAAACAAGAGCACCCAGCCACCCAGCACAGGCTTTGCTTAGCTGTACTTACACATCCACTCCTGTTTCTCTTTCCTGCCCAGTCTCTCCCCAGTGATGGTGGAACTGCTGCTCACGTGCAAACATACCCACTAACTTGCGCACAGCAAAACAGATCTTGCTCTGAGCATGTATGCTAGCGAAGCACATTTTGCAGGTCCCTGGAGTACATCCTTAAAATCTCTTGCGAGTCATCTCTTTCATATGCATCAAGCTTTTACAGAGCTGAAGACAGCAGCTGTGAGTTAGACATTGTTTGGAAATGGAAACAGACATTGTCCTTCGTTAAAGGCCCTATGAACATTGAACTGGAAACTGCAGATGCTGGTTTCTCATCTTGCCCCAGTATCTACTGATTCACATTTTGCTGAGCTTGAAAGCCATGATAGCTGACTGGTATCACAAGAATAAGGCATTCACCTATTAGTCCAGCCCCTTCACAAGCAAGCAAAGAAATGGTATGAGATTGTGAAGCAGTGCTGTCTTTTAAACTGTTTCCTTTACTGTATGGTTCAGCCTTTCACACTACAACCAAGCGCAGAGCCTGCTCTAAGCACTGACCAACAGAAACATATTATTTATTTGACCAGGAAAAAAGAGGGGGAGCTGTTAAAGACCGGGGCCTGAACACAGTGACAGATTTATGGTGAAAGATTTTATTGCTTCATGTCACTTGTTATGTAACCAAGTGGCAGAGAAGTCAAGTTTCCTGTTTAAAAGGCCATTATTACTTAATTATGGAATGACAATTCACTAAGAACAGAAGTGTTTCCACTACTGATCCCTTGCAGCCCAGTTCAGCCACAGGAGAGCAGGTGAGCAGTATGATAACATCTCAAGATCTTCGCAGAAACCAGGGCTCATCTAGACTTATGTGAACTGTCAGCTCTACATTTTACATAGGTTAGGCAACATGCTACCTCAGAAAAACACAGGGAGTAACACCCCAGAGCTCATACAGAAACCATACAGCCAGGAGCTCTCCCAGGAGATGTCTCCCCCACAAAAACATTCCCTTTCAGCCCCCTCAGCCCCCACCCAAACCAGTCTTACTGACAAGGCAGTTATGAAAATGAGCACGTACTTAAACTCTTGAGACTGCAAGCATTCGAAGTTTCACTTCGTGGTACAAGAAAACCCAAAACAGCATTTAAAAACCATGCACACCTCTTCTTAAAAACAAGCCAACCACCAAAAGCCACAATCTTTTAACAAAGCCAGGCAAACCTCCTTTGAGGGATACCCAGCTATCCGACCTGGCAAAATCAAAGTCGAGCCAAAATTATCAAACCACAGAAGTAAGCCTGAACAATGTTCTTGCAAGCAAGTGTCTTTTCATACTGGGACAAACTTGAAAGGGGCTGAATGGTACACCTCAAGCTTTATTAAACAGATTAATCTCACAAGCTGTTAGTAAACCCAGGGACATTGCCCATGGCTTCCTACCTTCCTAACAGCCCACCTACGCAGCGCACGCATTATCTGCCGACTCCAGAGCAAGGTGGTTGCTGTACTGAAGCGACCCAAGTGGGCACCTTTGAAGTAGAAGCTCAACATCTTTGCTGCAGTGGCTTTCATGTTCAAAGCAGTCACAACAGACAGCAAGGAAGCTATTGCTCGTAAAACATTACAGCATGCATTTCAAAGATGAACTGTTCCTTTATGTAACTGACTCTGTGGTACATATGAGTTATTAGACAGAGGGAACTTCATACAGAACTGTTAGTAATATCAAGTGTCCATCCCTCATCTGTTGTATGTGGGAAGTCAGAAGCCTTGTAGTGTGTTCCTGTATTTAGAAAAAGTAGCTATGAAGGCCACAAAGAAAAAAAATGAATATTGTTATTACACTCAAGAGGATTATTTTAAACAGCAGCAGTGACCCTATTCTTCCTACACACACTCCCTGCCAATGACGGACAGCACTCACTGTCAGCCTCACAGCACCCGATTCATTCCCAGCCCCAGCCTACACACACTGCCCCCACGTTGGAACGTCCAAGGCACGATTTCCCTTCACAGCAGCAGTGGCCAGAGCTGGAAGACAGGCTGACCTGGCAGAGGAAGCACCTTTGTCCTTTCTCTCGCTCCATCCCTTGCACAACAAAAAAAGGACAGAAAGAGGGAAGATCTGCATCGAGCTACAAGGTGCAATAGGTCTATGATGATGCTTACAGCCATCTCAGCAGGGAGCTGAGTGCAGGTCATGGCTCCCTCTTTCAGTCCTTCTAGGGCTCAGAACATCTTTCTGGCAAGAACCAGTTACAGCCCCCTTATTCCTTAACTTTTGCAACATAGGCACCACTTAGAAATACACTGGCAAGACAGGCAGCATGAGACCAAAAGGAAACAAGCTCAGGTTTGCCTTTGAGAAGTTACTGTGTTTCACATCACCAAGATGCAGACACATCCTGAGACCAAATTTTACTCAAAACTGGGAACAGTAGCAACCCCAAACCCCTCAAACCCCAGAACACTTGGCCTGTAATGACCCTGAACTTAACCACTAGCAGGAGCTCCCATTTGCCAGATGTATAAATGCACCATTCACAACTCAGCCCAGCACAACAGAGCCCAGCTGCAGCTGTGTGATAAGCAAAGGATACCTTACACTAGCTTCTAAAACTGATAGGAGCAAAGCTGAGAGGAGATTCACATCCAGTAGCAACCCACACAGAAGTCTCTCTCTCTGGTTTTTTTGCTTGTTTTTGTTGGGTTTTTTTCTCCTCCTTGGAAATTGCTTACTAGAACTTCTGGGGAACCTGGAACGCAGCTGCAGTACCATACAAGCTATACAGCAAAAAAAAAAAAAAAAGCAAGCCAAAAGCTTCAAGTAACCAACTGTAACTCACACCAGTTAACAAACACAGCACTTGGTTTATTTTTGTTCTCAACTGAAACAAGACTCAGTAGGTTTGTTACCTGCAACCAAAGTACTCCATTTCAGAAGTGAGCTTCCAGGCACAATGACTTGCAGTAAGAAGTCTTCAGATGTACAGTATTTATATCATACAGAGTACACAATAAATTACTATCTACATGCAACATACCTACAAAAAGTTACATACAATGTAAAAAAATACAGTATTTTCTGGTCATTTTTTGTTTTAGATTTTTTCTGTACATTTTTTCATTTACATTTTTATATACATTTTTGTAAACTTTTTTGTATTTTTATAAAACTGAAATCACTTAACAGTTATAAACTTACGGCACTGCTCTTACCATTCTAAAACAACACTTGCATCTACAAAACAGCCTTTAGCTTGATTGCTCCTTCATTTCTACTTTGGCACCAACACACTTCACACCATTATTCTGAGCTAATTAGTCCGCTTGCTACCTAGCCATGTTCTTGATACAGAGAAACACAATCATACTTCAATTTGTGCTTCAATAAAAGTGTTCAGAAAAAACCATTACATTAACTACTTCATCAACATCACATTTACCTGATATTACTGCATAATATCAACTTTTCCTGCACTAACTGTTTTACATAAGCATGCAAACAAGTCTGATTATGACTCAATCAATAACATGAATATACTGAAAAACAACTACAAGGGTTAAATATTAAAAGGAATGTAGACTTATCAAGATTTACCATGTTAATAAGTCTAAGCTAATAGTATGGATTGACATGTTAACAGTTAAGATTTTAAAACACACTGAAGTATACCATGTGAATTTTCAGTGTAAAAACATTTGTATCGAAGAAAATATGAAATAACTCCCTGCCACATACTTCATACTATCCTTTAGTGAAAACTAGTATTGACCAGAAACCTCCTTCTTCCCAAGCATACTCCTGCTGTGAAATAGGGATTCCCAAAGTTTATAAAAACCAAGCTTTAAAAAAAAAAAATCTACTTGGAGTATACAACTCAAGATCCTGCTGAAAAGGAGCACAGCACGTGAAATGTTAAAGCAGTTTCAGTATTTGGCCCATTTGACAGGAAATCGTTTCAGCATGGTACTATGTATACATACCACTCCACATAACCTACTCAGCTCATTTGATCTAATCCCAAAATACTGAAGAGTGGAGGTGCCCTCAAGGGAACTCTAGTCCAACCTCCTACTCAATGCAGGGCCAACACTGAATTCAAACCAAGCTCAGGGTTTTGTCATGTTGAATCCTGAGAACCAACCAGGACAAAGACTGCACAGCCCCTTCTGGTCTACTCCCCTGCTTGATGGTTCCCATGGAGCAAACTTCTTCCATTAACTGAGAACTTAGTGTTTCAAAATAATGAAAGCCCCTCATTCTTGCTCCATGCTTCTCAGTCAAGACCCTGAAACCATCTCCTCCTCAGCAACCTCCTCTTAGATACCAAAAGGCTGCCTTTCAATTCCATTTTCCCCCCAAAGGCCACTTTGCCAGGCTGAGTTAGCTCATTTTGCTTAGCCTCTCCTCACAGGTCCTGCACCCCAAAACCCTCAACCATCTTGGCAGCTTCCTGTTGGACTTACACAAGTTGATCAACATCATGAGCCCAAAACTGGACACTGTTCCAAATGAGAATAAATGCCAAATAAAGGGAGGAAAAAACCCCTACTTCCCTCAACCTATCAGCTATGCTGCTAACAGCCCAGGATGCTGTCAGCCTTCCTTGCTGCCAGGGCACACTGCTAACGTGTTTAGCTGCTAAGCATTTTGGACCACTAGGTACAGGACTACGTTTATGCTTGTTAACAACAGAACTATAAATGAACTTTTTTGCTGAATGGGGGACCTGAACAGGATTTTTTTTTTTCTTCCTTAGAATTACAGCAACAAAAAAACCAAGGCAGGCATTCAAAGCATTGATATACCACAGCAACTCTTGCCTTAATACAGTTTACAGACTACCACCTCATTATTGCCAAAAGACTCTATGGTGCATTAATAACTTCAAACTAATACAATCAAGACTTAACACTGAGACCGACAGCTAACAGCTTGCCACTTCGTTTTAGGTTTGAGTTCAAAGAAGAAGGTGCCTTCCAGATCACTCAGAGGAGAACTGCTAAGGCTTTCTTCTCCGCTGCTCATATCTTCACAAGAGTCTTCACTAGAAGGAACAGCAAGAAAGGTAATTTAAACAAAGCACAACCCCTTGAAGGTGGCAAATCCTCAATCCTGTGTTTTCTTGCACACTTTTCTGTTCCCAGTACAACATCCCAGATCTAAACACTTCTCAGCACTAAGGCTTTAATCATAAGGTACAATTTCTTTTCTTCTAATGCCAAAAATCTCCTACCAACCAAGAAGCCAGCATTCAA
>VYZV01038568.1:40899-57315 GCA_013401275.1 Pandion haliaetus | reverse complement strand
GAGCGGCTTCATGGTGCTTTGTTACCGACTGAGCTGACCTGAAACCATGACACCCGAGATTGTCAAGGGTCAGATAATTCCAGAAATCCAGAAATGAGTGAGTGACTTTGAAAGTGCTTTGTTTTTCTTAAAAATGTAAACATTTGGTTTTGGTTTTGTTTTTTTTTTTTTATTAGATTTGTCTTGTACACCAGGGAGAAGATATGTTTTAGGAATATATCTATGCTGCTTATTTCAAGCAGCAATTTATTCGAAGGGTGCAAATATTCTTGATTGGAGCTCTTAAAATACAGTTGATTTTGGAATCATGCTGGTGCTTCTCTGGACTAATGTTCAATGCGTTTGGGCAGATGCAATTTTGTAGTTTTGCTTGTATGTGCTGCTGGGTGAGTCTGGTTCCAGAGTGATGTCTGTCTTTCATCAGCTGTCCAGTAAAGCTCATTTGTTTGGAATGATGTGAAAATCCTCAAACGTTAACCTTTCTGCTGTAGATGATAGTTTTCAGAATTTTTGTGCAATCCCCATCCTAAAGTACATCAGTTTAGGATGGATCTTCAGGCTCCGGACTGGTTAGCCTGCAAATTCTGCAGTTATACAGTGATACTGCTTTCAGAGGGAGAATGTGAGTACTCTAGAGCCTCTCCAGATCCACAAGGCAGATTACAGATGAAATTAATTTTTTAAAATACATTTCGTTCATCTGATTTAGAATGGAAAGTCTTGAATTATTTGGATAAACCCAAGTCTTGTACCTCTTTCTCCTATTGCACTGTCAGTACCACTGTCAAGTATCCTCTGACCAGAAACCTAACATTACAGGTGTTTGTATGCATAAACCAGTGATTGGCCGGTGTGTACGTTTTGTAGGTTCAGAGGCTTTAAAATAACATGAGGGCTGTGTTGCAGCTTAAAGCTGACAGTATGTCGCGTGCTCGTTACATGGAGGTACTTGTGGGTTCAAAGTCTGTTGGGGCAGAGCTTGGGACTGCTGAACCACGGTCGGATCTGTATTGCCAGTACGAACGGTCCAGGCACATCATCTCCTAAGCCATGCCCCATCGCTATCTTAGTCAATTGTCACGGCCCAAAACTCAATCAGCAAACGTTAAAAATGTAGTAATGTGGACAGTAATACTTCAGCGCTTGAGCTTACTAGTCAGCCCTGTTTTGTTTAGGAGGGAAGAACTGACCAAAGGGACCACCTTGATGACATGTCCTAGTGTGGGAGTTAACCACCTCACTTGATCCTGTTTATCAATTCAGTAAACTTCCTGTATGAAAACCTGCTATTTATTCGTTTCATTAGTCATTTTGAGGGCTGTTTCTGGACTTTTCTTAGAATCTGGAATAATATTTGTAGAAAATGCTAATATTTTTATTCTAAAACTTCTAATTTATATTTATTGTTTGCTCTTGTATTTTTATTAAAATGTCTGTGTTCATATATATGTGCAGACATACATACATGCAGTTCATAGACATGTATACATAAACACATGTGTGCACACACACATATATGTAAAATCTTTAGAGCTAATTTCTGTAAAATTAGTCATTAGTCATTGATTGGTGTTGTAATGTTCTTAGAAAAAAAGTACCTCCGAGCAGATAGCGTCTGGTCTCATTCAAGACTCAGTCACAAGTTTTATGTGCTTATGTCTTGTGTAATTGTATTAAATATTAGTAATACCAAAAATTAGTCATAAACATCTTGATGCTGAAAATTTCAGAGTAAAGAACACTTCGCAATGGCATGAGTATGCTGAGGGTGTGTGAGGCAGGTGATTCCCCCACCCCCAAAGAGAGTCATTCTTAGTTAAGACTTGTGTTCTCACTGCCAGGTCTTAGCTGCGCTGCTCAGACGAGCTTGAGTACTGGGTAGAAGGCAGAGCTCAAACCCAAAACTAAATGCAGGGGAACATGCTGTCGTGCCTTGCTAGCAGTAGCTAGTTTGGCTTACTCGCCTCAGCTACCATGCAGTTTGCTGTTTCGCCTTGTGCCAGCTGTTGACCACACAGGGAGGCAGTTAGATCTTGCAGAGTTAGCTTTCTGCTAGATTAGAAAAGACGTGAGTAATTTTTGCTGGATTAGTGAGTTGAATTTGGTTTACCACATGCTCAGATAAGCAGTAGAGCACACACAAGACTAGGAATAGGGGAGAGGGTTGCATACATATCATTAAAATGAGAAACTATTTGTTAAGCACAGATGACACTCAGTCTTTTTGTTTAAAAAACCAACGTATCTCTGAGGAAGAGGAACGGGGTTTATTTCATGTCTTTGCTTACACTGCCAGCTTTAAGTAGAGGTGATCCACCACCAGTAGTGGTCCAACAGCTTCATCCTTCCAATCCTCCAGAGCTCTATAGGTAAGTAACTGCCTGGTCTGCTGGCACTTGCTGTTCATCTTGTGTCTGTGCCATATGCCTTGAGGCATCATCTTATGAATCCTCAAAGCAGAACAGTTTCAGCTTGGGACTCTCCCCAGTTTTAGATAATTCATTTGGCCTCTTTGTTAGAGCCAGAAATATTTTGCTTATTAAATTTCCTTCCTTTTCTATTTTGTCATTTTCATGCCTCCTAAATCCTCTTAATAACCAGCTGCTTTTTCTCCAGGGTTTCTTCATGAAAATGTGTAGCAGTAGTATTGTCAGGATCCACCCTGGAGGTATTCTGTTAACCCCTTCATTCAATCTGGTGCCCCTTGTCAGCAGGTGTTGTCATCTGTTCTTCACCCAGTTCCTCACTCACTTTTCTGTTCTTCTGCTGGCATTGCAGTCCAGAGTTGGTTTTTATAATTAGATCCTCGGTAATGTTTTCACTAATTGCTAAACAGGACTTAAACCAGCAGAAGTTTTTGTCATTTCAGTTACTTAATGGGAAAAAAAAAAAAAAAATCTCATAATGTACAAGAATATGCAGTCTTCTGCTGTGGGTTTTTTTTTCCCCATTGACCCCTGCATGTATTTGGAAGAATCTCTTCTTTCATCATACAGTCCATGTTAACGTAAGTACTAGGGAAAATTTCATCATATCCAAATGCTGCCACATCTGTTTCAGTTTCCTTTTACTTCTTTAATGGACTCTGAGTCATAATCACTAAAAAACCCCAATATTGATTGAGGGGGTAGACAGTTTGCAGGGTTAAGAAGGAAACCACACATACCTCCCCACCTTGCCCACACACCTCCCCATTTAGTTTATAGCCAATGTCAGGAAAGGCGGTTACCAACCATCTCATGTTTTTAGTGGAACTGGGTGTAAGTTTTCAAAAACTGATTGTATGCTAAAGCATAAAGACTGCAATTTAGATGCACTTGTATTTCACCTTTTCCGTTTTACGTGAAGTAGTTATTGTAGGTGCAGCGTTTATTTCAGCCTGTTCGACACAGACCAGCACTGTGTTATAACTAGATTTTGTGATGCACGAGAAGACCAGGCAAGGTATGTATGTACACATCAGCATTGGCACGGGGCGAGGGGGATGCACGTTACGAGTATTTAGTGTAACGTTAATTCACACTTCGCAAGCTCTTTTTGTGCAGGAGTGTCTGCCTTCAGAATGTGATGGTGCGTAGGGCTGTGTGAACCTGATGTGATGCAACTGCCCCTGGTTTTACAAAAGAACACGTGAGGTGTGTAAAACACGGTCTTACACTTCAGTGTATTGCCTTGAAATCATTGTAGCGTGGATAGCATTTGGATATATAAACATCCACAAAGCTGAGCTATGCCCTCTTTGAAAATAGAAATTGCTGCACATGAGAGACACGATGGAAAATGTGTACAGTCTATACAATCTTCCAGCAGTAGATTGAGACCAGTGGCACTTCCCCGAAAAATAAATTACCCGAAATTTGCAGCACATTCATATTCAATTTCATCACAGCAGATGCTCATTAGTATGTTGTTATTAATTGGTATTCACTTTAGGTTTTGTTTAAAATGAAGATAATAATTAGGTTTTAATTACTGCATCTTTCTAAGGGGGGGAGGGGAGGAAATGCCTCTCAAAGCACTGAAGTATTTCCTGTACGCCTTGCTCCGTTACATCTAAGCCTTGAAAGAGTCTCTGAGAAACATTTTTCTGCCAAGAGACTTGTTTTCTATTTCCTTCTCTTTCTTTCCTGTTTTTAAAGTATTAAGAACTAGTTCTAAAGGATTTGCTTGATGGACATACTGAATCATATCACAGCAGTAAGAGCCACTGTTCTTTCTAATCAAATTACCAAAAAGGCTTTTCACAAAAGTAACTCTCTCAAGCAGCTGATTAATGAAGTGGTGCCACTGTTTTGTATTATAATTAATTGAAGTAATACAAATAACTTTTGTAGCCTGTGGAAATTATCTCCTTTGCAAAGCAGTCTAATAGAGTTAGCAAACTAGAATGGGGAGTTTTCTGTATTTTTTTTAATTTCTTGTTGCCTTCATCATCCATAAAACCATAGGTGACACAATGGAAAACAGTAAATGACAAAGAATACAAACTAACACCACCACAGAGAGGGCTGGAAGAAATGGGAGAGAGTCAGGTGCAGAAGAAAGCAAAAGGGCAGAAAAAAATGAGAATGCAGAAAAGAATTAAAGGGTCATGAGTGTGGTGGGACTACAGAGAAATATAGGAATTTGGGAGATGCCAAAGAGTAAATAAAAGACTTCAACCTACTGTAGAGGAATATGGGTAATCTGAAAATCATTGAAAAAGCACTGACCATCACATCTTACTTTGGTTAATACAGGAATTCATAAGGGTTCTAAGAAAATGAATCTCAGTAGGGGCATTTAGTTTTCTGGCCTGTTCAAACATGCACTGTCAAGATACGGAGGTTTTACATGCGGCTTAGTAGAATAGCACTGTATCTAGGCAAGTAAAACATCAGAACTAGAATCGCGAGTTCACTCTTCTGCTACCTTGCTGTTGTGAATTTCCATCAACTTCTCCTTCTGTTTATTTGTCCCATTTTCCTTTCCTCAGACCTTCCTTACCTGGATTCTCTAGGTCATCGTGCTGCCCTTAGCTACTGAATGGATTTTAAAAGTTGGGTGTTAGTGGCTCACTCAGGCACCCTCTTGACAGGGTGGAGGAGAGTGAGGCATCTCGACTGGAGTTCCTTGGGATGCCATCTAAAACAGCCAGCACTGAGGGAGGGGCCTTCTAATTTCAGTACCTAAATGCAGCTGCCACCAACCTTTCTTCCATAACAGAAAATCTGGTGAGAGGTGTAATGCATCTTAAGTTCTCCTTAGGCACTGTGTTTAGGGTAGGAGGATGGTCGCCAGTGGTTAAATCTTTCCAGGTCCCCTTACTTTCAGAGACTTGAGTTTTGGCATTTCTAAAAAAGAGGAGGAAAGGTGGACGCTGGCAATTTTCCCACCCTCTCTGTGCAAGATTAAGAAAACCAAGTTCCAATTCTCTGTTCTTGCCAGAAGGGTTGCAAACCTGTGTCTGCTTCTTCTGGAAAAAGCCCTTTCATACTGGCTACACTGTTACGGAGCAAGGGAGTTGGGATCATTCTCCACGTGAAATTTTGTTTTGATGTGGAAAAAACTGCATTCACAGTTTGCCGGGCCAGAGGGAGATGGAGTTGAGCGTACCAGGGCACCTTGCTCCAGACCCGAGTTTTTAGGCATTTGTGAGGCTGGAGAAGAGATGCTGCTACCCTTCGGTCCAGCGTCTTGTTCAAGCATCAGCAGCTGTAGGGACAAGACACATACTAAGTTAGTCATTGCAGTCAAGTGGGGTGGACTTGGGCACATGTGGAGGCACAGCTGACCTTCAGGGACTCCAGAAATACAAATGCGTTGCGCCTGTGAAGTCTGCTTTCCTAATGTATGCCCTAGTGAGCATTCCCTGACGTGTGTGGTAGCTGAGCGAGATGGTTTTCTTTTCATGACTGAGCATTTTGTACCCTAGTTTTGTTCTCAGGCTTGGGAAAATTTGCTTTTCCAGTGTTTCTAATTCACCAGTTCTGTTAAGAAGACACCATCAGTTTACTGTTACGTAATCTATGTAATCTTAAATTCTTCCTGGGAAGGCAGGTTGGATATTTGCAGTTGGCCTCCTGATGCTACCGGAAACAGTTCTGCAATCATATTAAACCTAGATTTCTTTAAATCAGTATTTTGTTGGCCAAGCACAATGAATTTTTTTATTACGTCTGTTATTTTCTTATTAGAAGCTTATTTTTTCTGTCAAAGGAGTGAATAACTGCTGAATGCAAACCGTACACCTTTAGTTCCTTCATCTGTTTATTGCTGTTTGAAATGCAATTTAAAAAAAAAAGTTTGGTTGCATGGAAGCTGTCAAAGAAGCAGACTTACCTGCTGAAGTCAGTTCTTAATGAAATCAAGAAATCAAACATCATGGAACAAATAAGAACTTCAGATAGAGTTTTATTTTAATGTGCTCACCATTCAGTCTTTCATGGGAATAAAGAATGCATAAATGATGATACAAATTTAGGCCAAGTTCTTACCGTAATTTTAGGGGTGTCAGGCTTTCTTTACGCAAAAAATTCACCATTAAAATTAAAATATTACTTGGGTTTGAAGTTTTAGGGATTGGGCTTTTTTCCCTTTTTTTAAACCTACAGGTTACCAGAAATGAAGGAAATATAAGAAGTGATGATATAAGTAATTCCTATAGTCCTTTTAAATTAAGGTACCTCTTCCTTGGATTCATAAGTATGCCACAATATTCATGTTTAATTGCATGAAAATCTTCAAACCCTTTTGTTTTCCACCAATTGCTAATTGTAAGATGTGGCAGGAAGCTAAAGGGAAGGAGACACTAGCACATTATCAGTAAAAAAAAAATTGTGTGTATACATATCTATCCGTCTATGTGTGCATGTATACATTTTTACATACTGATTTTTGTATTTTCTTTATCCATTTAAGCAGTGACTTTCAATTAGCCTGCCTACTAATACCAGGTCACTAAACTCTATAGCTGATGCTTTATTCTTTCATGTGGGTTGTCATTCGTTTGCTTCAGTTGGCTGGCAAAGGTTGTTGTATATCCATTACCAGCAACACAGCACTTTGCATTTCTGAATTGACAAGCAGCTATATTGACCTAGCGCTTATTATGGGTCAACAGCTGCGTTAACCGACGGAAGGACTGAGGGGCAATTAAAATGAATTGGCAAAAATATATCTTCCTAATTTACTCCAATTTGTTATTTATGCTAACATTGTATGGCTTCTATGGTGACACTAAACAGAATGGACCCAATAATGGCAATTAACATAAAAATATAATGGCTAATCAAATTGACAGCAACTGTTTCTCATCATCTCGACACACAATACATTATCAAAACAAACTATTATGAAGGAGGTAATTTCAGTGTTCTATTCAACCTGCTTCATGTGTGCAGTCAGGGAGATGTGTACCAGCAATTACAGCTGAATCTAAAAAACTAAACAAATAACTTAATCGCTGTCGTCCTCCTTTTTTCTTCTTCAGGAAGCAGTAATCAGGATTTACTAAAAATAACTGGTGTATAATAGTATAATGATGATGCATATCGTAGAATAGCTAATAAGGAATAAAATAAGCTTCTGTGTGTCTTTTTTTAAAATAGGTTCACATGAACTGGAAAAAAGTATACTGTTAGAATATATAAAAAATAACCAGGCAGTAGTAACAGTTGTCAAATGTCTCAACATGAGTTCCTTAATAGTTATAGATACTTTGTAACATGTCAGAAGTGTAAAATTAGCTGAATTTAGTAACAAAACTTGGCTTGATTGGGTAGAAGAGTGAAAAGCTAAGTTAAAGCAGAATTCCAACAACCAGAAATAGTTTACCAGTTGCTTTTCCACTGTATTTTCAGGCTTGTTCCTTGTGGTATACTGAGTTGCAGTTTTACGTTGGTCTAACCACATTCTTCATTGGTTTTATAGCTCACCAAGAAAATCTGCAGCAGTTCGTACATATCCACATGTGTACTGAGTGTATTAAAATGGACACTACTTCTGGGTTTGATGCTGTTACAGTTATCTCATTCTTAATTAGGATTTCTGTAATGCACAACTCTTCAAACCACTGTTGGCCAATGTTTGAACTCCAGTATCTTAACCAGCAGGGACTGGAATGTGATTTTATTGAACAAGAGTTCAAGATTAACTTGAAAGGGTTTAGTTGTAGCCTGGGCAAGATGGATCTCGTGTCTATTCGAGCAATCTTCTACTGCACAGGATGGCAACAGTGATACGAACGCATACAGGCATGTACTTTTGAACGAGAGGGATAGCACAGAGGCTTGACATCACTGACATTCAAAGCATTTAATTGAACAACTTACTCCACATGTACACACCTGCAGATTTTTGAACTAAATGTGTGATTACTAACATGCAGTAGCCTTCACAGATGTGTAGAGCAAAGTGATGCCATAGCTGTAAAGGTATATATGCACCTGTTCTTAGTTGAATGGCATGTTCCCAATTTATGTAACCACAGGTGTGTGTCTGTGGGAAGGGAGGGAATACAGCCAAACACCTGTATTCATCAAAAATATTCATTAATTCTTTTTCTTTTTTGAGATCATTGCATTGTACAGTATACTAAAGCACAGAAGTTATTCCTTTGTCCCATCATTCTTATGACTTTCATTTTGTTGCTAAAGCATCGTTGTGATACGCGTGTCTGTAAGAATGGATAAATGCAATTTATGTCTCTGTAAGAATGGGTAAGTTTAGAATTATTTATGTAAATGCTTGGTGTAAATTGTGAGAAAAGTGTCATAAAGATATTTTGCAGCATAATAATAATACTTCCAAAATCTGACATGAATGGAACGTATAAACTGTTAGAAAAAACCAGAAAGAATCATTATTTGATAGTGGACTTAGAAGTGGGTGCAAGAGATGCACTTTTGAGTTGGGTTTTTAATTACTGTCTTCTTACATTGCAGTATTCTGATAAGGCCCTGTACACTCAGCTCTGCTTTTACCGGTACATTTTTGATGTGGACTATGCGATGGATAAAGTGATTCCTGAAGATGATAAAGGTAAGTTGATGTTTTTAATTAATTAACTCTAGTTTAATGGCAACTTACATGCTAGAAACTAGACCTGTGCATTTGTATTCTTCAAATCTGAACTATGAGGCTGTAATCTAAAAGCGAAAATAGAAGAAAGTAGGAATTTAGGAATCCCCTGTAAGAGGAATGTGTTGTGTTGGAGTTAACCACTTTAAGAATATATTATATGTCTCCTTTCTTCTTTTGAAGCGACTGCACTTTGGAAAAAGTGCTTTTCTTGCATGTTATACCATTAGAGAAATCTCTTTGCTCGAAGTCTGAAGGACACGTCAGCTTCAGTAAATAGATTAATTAAAACACATGTATGCAATATCTAAAAGAAAAGCCAATTAAAACTTATGTTCAACTATTAATATTGAAGATATACATTCTATTAGGGAGAAGATGATGGCACAAGAAAAGCAGTAATGCTAATTGTCTACAAAGCTCTCTTAAATATACAGATTAAGCTAATGTTAGGAAGATTACTTTTTTCTTCTGTTCTTCCAATTACCATAGCATTTCTGAACTGAACATTTCTAAGCTGTAATGGATCCGTGGGTTTTGTGCAGCTAAGTGATTTTTGAGCTGACAGAAGAATATTTCTGGGCTAATGCTTGGCCAACCTGGAATTCTGAATAAAGCCACATTTGGGTCCCACCGTTGAAGCGCGTTGTCCACCGAGAGCACTTCCACCGCATCCTCTGCGCTGTTCCGGTGGTGCCTGTGAAGAAAAGGTGCTACCGCTGGAGACTACTACTCTGATAGCTGCTCTGCTCTGACAGTCTTCCCCACCCCTGCCCCGCGTCACCAGCTGGGTTGCTGGGTGATGGAAAGAGACTAAATAAAACTCAGTCTTTCTAAGTGTTATTTTGATAAGCCTTATATGAAAATCAGAATAGAGTAACCTCTTAGCTAAAAAGTGCTCAAATAAGTGAACAGTCTGGTTTTGGCCTGTTGTACTTACATTTCTTCTTTCAGAGGTTCTCGTTTCCTTTCCTAATCCCTCTAAGACAGTGAACTCACTCTGATGGTTGCATTTCAGAATGACTTTGTACGTCAATGAAGGTCACGCTGTATAGCCATCTCAGTCTACTACAACTGTGTAGGTGTATTGAAGGAATGCTATATGGTGGATGCTACTGCTAGCTGAAACCAAATTACTCTGTGTGTAGATCTCTTGCCTAACACAAGGACATAAGAGCAGAAGAGGCTGCATGGGTGATCACGTCCAATCCCCTGCTGCTGCAGACCACCACATCTTTAAGGACTGCAAGTTTATGGCACTTCATTTTGAAACCTGTGGGTGGTTCTTCCCCTTTCACTACTGTTCGGGATGTGTTTCAGACCCTCATTCTACGATGGCTGAAAATTCACTATCATTTTCCCATTCTAACTTGTTCGTGGGTGGTTTATGTCCATTCATGAAATATTTATTTCCCTTCCCTGATGTTCTCCACTGTGCTTGTGGAAACAGTGGTAACATCTCTGTTTTGTTTTAAACTAAGGCAGAGACACTCTTAGCTTTCTTTAGGAAGAATTGCTCTCTGCCACATGATCCTTTCTCTTAGCACCTTTGTGTGCAGTCTTTCTAGGTTGGATTAATCTTTGAGTATGAGAAACTAGAAATTACATGGTATTTTAGATGGTGTCTATCCAGTGTCTTGTACACTGGATCTGTACTTTTGCTGGAAGTACCTCTGGTGATGCTTTCTTGAGTCACCTATGCCCTATTCATAGCTGTATCATATCATTAACTTGTAGTTAAGTAATAATAGAAATCTTGAGGTTTTAGGGGTTTTTTCCCCTCCTGTCATTTTGGAACCGTGTGTTCATATCTTGGGTTCATGGCATTTTGTTTTACTTTAATTTTCTTGGTCTCATTCATTTTGGACTGCTTAATCTTACTTGTAATTTTGAACTTCAAGGTTAATGAATTATCTCTGAAAAATGGTATGGTGGCTTCTGCATTCACATAATTTCCTACCTTCTGCCTTAATCAGATAATGTTTCTTGGACCCTCACTGCTAGTTGGAGAGAGTTCAATAAAATTAGTTGCCAAAGTAATTCTCAAGGAATTGTAAGAACTCTGCTAGGACTTTCTGTTGTCCTCTTGGACAGTTTGCCTTTCTGCATGGTGTATTTTTATCTTTTTCTTAGCTATTTGAAGGTTACTGTGTAATCTTCAGCCAGCCAGTGATTTCGGTCTTGGTGCTGCAGCCCATGTTAAGGCCAGATAAATTAGATCTGTTAGTTTTCCTTTGAAAATTGGTTCTCTTCAAGGAGACTAACTAGGTGAGTCTAGTAAACCTATGTACAATTTTGTCCCATTTTTCAGATACCTTTTGGGAGGAAGTCATCTTTCTGTTGCTCTAAAATATATGCAGAACTTGAGGATAATTGCCTACAGCTATTTGGGTCACCTTTTTGTTTTACAGACACCAGAGTTCTCTTTTCTAGTAATATATGTTACTGATTTGATATCCTTAATTTAAAACTCTGTAGGATTGAAAGAATCTTCATACTCCAATTTTGTTGTAGTTGTGAAGTGGAAGTTTGGTGAGCTCCCCTTCATAACATGAAGCTCATGTTTATTCTCCCATGGAAGCCAAAAAATTTTGTTTCCATGCCATCATTCACAAGCCATTCTGTCTTTGACCCGTAATCAGCATCACTGCTTTTATCAAAAACGGTGGCAAACTTTTAATTCAAGTTTTGTACATCTTCAGTGTTTTCAGTCTCCTCTTTGCTTTTTATGTGACCAAACCACTTATTTACTGTTGTTTTGATTTTGGTTTGGGGAGGTTTTTCGCTTTGTTTTGGGATGTTATTTTTCAAAGCCTAAATTGCATGGATTTTAGGTGATTCTAACTTTTATTGCCATTTTTCCTGAGTTTTTAAAGACCAGTTTTTCTTCTTTCATGTATATTCTCTTTTTTCTTAATAGCAGCTTTAGGTTGTTACTCATCTCGGAGTAGTCTTCTGTAAAAAGAAAGATTTTTCAATGGCTGGAGGTTTAAGATATAAATGTGTTTTCTACTGTAGTTTGAAAGAATTCACGTCTTCTCTCATTCAGAACCTTGAGATTTCGCTACTAGTTCACATGTGTTTTCTACACTTGGCTCTTCAAAATACAGAACCTTAATTACAGAACAGGTTTTGTTTGTTCAGCTATTTATATTGAAGGTCCATACTATTTATTGAAATGGAATCTAAAATAATAATTGTGAAATCAGTGGGAGTTCAAAAAGACATTCAACCTGCTCCCTTTCCCTCAAGAGGATCAATACCATAGCCTGCTTTTTAAAGATAGGCTAAATTTGAAAAACCTTTAGTGATGCAGGTTCTACAACTTGTCAGGTTTTACAACTGGTTTCTTCTGGTGCTTCACTGTACTTGCTATAGAGAGCTCTTTACAGCTAAGATTAATTTTGCTTTCTAAAGCTTAATCTGTGCACAATGGGTGATAGCATATTTTCTTTAAGCTCTTAAGAGTTTTACATATTTAAAACCTGTATGCTGTTGTCTAAGTCTTTCAACTACAAACCTGCATTTTTTGGAGGAACGGGAAGAGTTTTCCTGTTCTCTGCATGTATTTTTTATAGACCTTCAGTAGGTCAGAACTATCAGAGTGGAATGTAGCAGAAGGGTTCATTAGCATGTTTTGCAGACAGTTCTTCTGTTTATTTAAGCCAATATGGTGTTTACAACATCTGCAACACTGTTCACACGTTTCCTTTGTGATCTCCTGTAATCTTTGTGTACTGTTGTTGGTCTGTATTTTCCCTGTAAGAATCAAAAATAAGCTGGTTGGTCTACATGATGCTTTATTGTTTCAGTGACTGGTGAAGTTAGCTGTCAGTTATACCATCTGGGAATATCTGGATTATGTAGTTATGGGTCTTTAGTCCTATTATTAATAGTAGCATTTATCCTCCAAACAAATGTTTCCATGCACCTGGAATTTTAAGGTCTGTCATGATGATACAGTTTAATATGTTAACATTGTGGTGCAGTGCAAGGTTCTCAGTTTTCACACTACACAAACTGAAATTCTGAAATTCTTTGCTGTCTTTCTAAATTAGGAACTGTTGCACAGTTAGTATCGGGTCGAAAACTAATTTAAGTTCAATATCACTATGTCAAACCCACTAATTTACAGATACCAATAATACCATAAGGGCTGTTTTTTCTGAATTATTTTTTTAGTTAGGAAAGGAGAAAGTGACTCCATTGTGACTAGTAACATACTCAAAATGTTTTCAGCACTTTCTTACACTTAGTTTTTCAGAGCTGGGTTGTGGGTTTAGCCAGACATTGCTACCTAGCTCAACAGTCAAAGCAGTAAGAAGCAGCAGGAGTAGCAAAGTAGTAGCATCCTCTGTTCGTTTGGATGAAAAAAGGATAGGTATAACTATCACTGATTTTAAACATGTGATGTTTAAATACAGGAGTATGCTTGCTCTGTACACCTTAGCTTCAGAAATGGAAACCAGTGTATTTTTCCAGCTATGTCATCAGGAGATCAAAATAGAGTGTAGTAAGCTTTATATCATTATTCCATTCAAATATTGGTATTGTTAAATATTCAAAGATATTACTGTTTTCATTTTGCTTCTACAGTAAAATGAAAACCTTCAAAAACGAAGAGAAATGGAGCCCACGTAAAGTCAATACAACTGTTCTGCCTCACGCAGATGTCTCTAGTTCAGATCCCCCTCTGGGCATCGAACAGAAGTCTTCATGGGAGATAAGAATGCTGCAGTCTCCTTATTCACAGTGACTGCAGCATTATTCCAAAAGCATTAATATCACCGAGGTTGTTGATGGTGCTGCAGGTTTTTTCGAGAAACAGGATCCTGGTCATAGGACTTTTTCTGTTCCATACTGTAGAACGGGACTGAAAGCCGCCATCTTTCCACCATCCCATTTCTAAGAGAGGGAAGGTCACAAAAGTTGTTCACAAGGCATTTAAGTATTTTCAGGGACAGAAATTGCAAAGATGCTGCAGTTTATTCTTTCACAGAATATTTTCAACTATTGAGCCCATAGTTATTGGATCCTGCAGAGTGTGGGCATATCCGTTTAATGGATAAGCAGAAGAAAGTGAGGATGTGAGGAAGACAGCTTTGGGAAAAGTGGTTGAATGTTCCTGTTTGTTAGGAAGACCTACATTTTCAAATTATACGCCACTTTGTGGAAATAGAATATAATTGTTTTGATCATATTCTTATGGACTGCAGTTTTGTAAAACCAAATGCATATTCAGAGGATATTTTCACACTTTTGTCACAGCTTTGTGTGTGCCCCACTCCACCCTTTCACACAAACGCCACAAGTGCCTAGTTTACTTTATGGATGAATAAACTGCAAAATTGTGTTGGGAAAAATGAAACTCTTCTAAGCTGTGTGACCTAGACATACAACCATAAAATTCAGCCCTGAGTATTTGTGTGAATCCTGTCATTTAACTGTTGGGTGTTTTTCCCCAGTGTGTTCATGGTGTGCCAAATAGCAGGTTGAAGTTTTGGGGTTTTTTTTTAATAACTCTTTGAAAGAAGGCAGTTTATAACAGGGATGTTGGCAGAGCTGTTTGTCAGTGCGGTTTAGTGTATGTCCTCCTTTCAGCTGGAGACGGTGGTGAGACTGACGGAGGGAGACTGACTGCAAGTGGGGTTGAAAGGATGGGCCTGAGCAAGGAGGTGGTCCTGCTCCGAGATACGGTGTGGAGGTTCAGGCAGAGAAAGGGAGGAGAGCTGGCATGAGATGGAGCTGAAAGGATTGTATTGTATTTGAAACTAGTGTAAGGAAGTGGAGACTTCTCGCATCGGAACAAGTTGCCACATTTTTATCAATGTACAAGCAAGAAGACTACAAAAAAGTACTTGTTGCAATAAATAGGAAAGGGGATATAGTTATCCACGTGTGTTTTCCAGGGGAAGATAAGGAGAAATCATATAAATAACCTACATGTGTATGTGTGCATGTGTGTGTATGCATTTATTTTTAAGATGGCAACAGCTGACACTTGTCATATCTCTTTTCAGAGAGTACAGTTCAACAAACAGAGCATTTCTGTTTGCGTCACATCTCCAGACACTATCGCTAAGGCTTTGGTTCACTATAGTGATCTTTACAACCAATCAAACAAATGCTCCTCTGCACGTTTGCTGTCAAGTACTTTGTCTTCCAATCATGTTGGTTTGAAGAGATTGTAAAATAATAATTTTCAAGAATTTAATCTTTGAGTATATCTTCAAAAGCACTTGTTCATTTTTTCTTAATGTGTTGTTTTGAAGAGGAAGATTTCTGAGCTTTTTTTTAAAAATTTGAGTCACCATTGCTTGAGTATTTTAAATGTCACTAACTTTTTTGAAAGCAAAAACTATTGAAAATTATTCGCTGTAGGTTTTATGACCCTTTTGAAGTAATGTATGGGCAGTTAGCTGATCTTTAAATCTTAAGTTATCCTCCCATAATGATCATACCTTTTTTTATTGCTAGTTGGACATTTTTAACATCTTAAGTGTAACTTTTTCTCCATTCTATTTCTGCTCATGTGGTCTCTTTGTGAAACCTACAAAATCTAAGTAAGCCTCTCTTGGACTTATGATTTGTTGAGTTATTTTCTCTGCTTCTGAATGAAATAAACGGAAATAATGACTTAAAACAGTTATGATATGTCCAGAGCATGGGAAGTCTGTGGCATGACGGGGGTGCATTTACTGTGACTCATACTGCTAATAAAATGGGTTTGATCAATGAACACTTTTTTTCCTTGCACATTGTATTAATGTTGCAGGTGGGATGAAGTAGTGGCTTAACTAACTTCTGCCCCCTCATGAATTGGAATGGTTGTTTGACATCTTCAAATAAATATCCTGCTGCTACCGATACGTTTTTTCTGTATGTGGGAAAAAGTGAACAGAAATATCTTCTCGTTTGCACTTCAGGTCTTTTTCCCTACTTAAGTATATAGACACATGCCAACTTGCTATAACCTGTGCAGTGGTGTAGTCTATCTAATGTCATCTGCCTCCTTTATCAGTTCTCTTGCAAGTTTCTCTAAACAAAAAATATTTTTTAAAGCTCTTTTTTCATCACTGTTTCTTTTTTATCTGCAACACTTCGATGTTTTCCTTATAGAGACCTTTGTCTTTCCGGTTTCATCTCTGTGAATGAAGTTTGGGGTTGTTTTTTGATGTGGGGCAGGTCTGTTGTTGTTGTTAAACGCAAGTCAGAAGTGACAAGGCTTCTTTCTTTTAATGACTACTGCTTCTCACAGCAGTAAGCTCTTTCCTCTAGTGGAAAGTGCAAGACTAGCATGTTTTTTCCCTTTAGAAGACCCTTAAGTTTGATGGATCTGGCAGTGTACTCAAAAAA